>OZ020246.1:28618170-28814611 GCA_963971285.1 Astropecten irregularis | reverse complement strand
AAGTACGTTTCTACTTAGTTTTCCACTTTCCAAAATCCAAACACAAAATCTGACTACATGGATCTGATTGGTACTTATCTATGAGTCATATAAAACCACTTTGAATATCGAAAGATCATTTTCTGCAGAAAAATTGACCCAAAACTTACCGAAGGTGTCGAGATTCCCTCCGTTTGCCGTCAGTCGGCCATTTTGAATAGTGCGCAGTGTGCCATCTCGACCAAATTACGTCATGCGCAATGCCGTTTTGGCTGTTCCACCTTTCAAACTCAAACTCGCAGCCCTATGGAGGGCTCGTATCACGTGCGTTGTACAGTGCTATACACGGCATATTGCATACAGTGTGAGCGTGTCCGTCAAATAAATCACAGGTTATTGAATTGACCAGACCCGTGCGCCGAAACTGCCGAATTAAGTTTATTTTCCGCCGCTCTTCTGATATGACAGGTGAAGAAAAACGTATATGGCGTGATTTTTTTCCGACATCCAACACAGGCCGACATCGAACACATGCGAAATCCGAAATAAAAATAAAAATATTCTGATCGACCGTCCTTCCAAAGTACCGTAAATCGTCGGCTGATCAGCTTATAAATCTTACTTGAATTTCAATTTCAGTATTCAATATTTTGTTCAATTGGCCAAGTAGAAACACTCTTTTCATAATTATACTGAATCTAAAAAAAATATCGTGAAATCCTTCCGAAACCGACCGACGATCGCATTAAAAAATTAAGACGTAAAAACATTGCCCACACCGCAAAGAAAGACAGCCTGGTATCCGCGTGCGTAATAGCCACAGTTTCAAAGCAAACGTGCACCAGCGAAAGCCTCAATCAGTACGTTACACACGTGCCGTGTGCTTGAAATGAAGTGTATATTGCGCTCGGTCAGAAGGCCTACCTTTTTGGATCGCGGCCGGCGTCGTTCCACCGCGTTACGGACGGTGGCTCACGGCCGGCCGGCTCGGTACAGATTTCGCCGTGGGCTTGAAATGTTGCGCTCGGTCGGCACCTTTTTGGATCGCGGCCGGGTTCGTTACCGTACACGGCTCGGTACAGAACTACAGATTTGCAGTAAGAAATTGTGGTTTTTCCGCAGTGGAATATTCCGGTGATATTTTTAGGAATATATCCTCACTGTCCTACCGGGCATGATCATTTTTGGTGTAATTGATGACCGGATATATTTTTCAGTCCAGCGTTAATTCCGACCACTGCGCGATCTGTGATGAGGTGGATGACCTTTTTATTTCTGTTTGATCATGGATTGGGTCGGCGCCGAGTTTGTGACTTGCTAACATTTGTCTGTTTGTGGGACCATTCATAAAGGAAAACATTTGATAATCTTAGCAATTTCCTTTAGTTCATGATGAAAGATTTGAATTGTCAGCGGCAGCTTGACATGGGCAAACAATGCGGACTTAAAAAAAAAACCTCCTCCATACTGTATACGATATGCGTGTGCACGGTATATCATGCACAGCGCACGTGTTAATTCTGGGAACACCCTCCATAGGGCTGCGAGTTTGACTTTGAAAGGTGGAACAGCCAAACGGCATTGCGCATGACGTAATTTGGTCGAGATGGCACTGCGCACTATTCAAAATGGCCGACTGACGGCAAACGGAGGGAATCTCGACACCTTCGGTAAGTTTTGGGTCATTTTTTCTGCAGAAAATGATCTTTCGATATTCAAAGTGGTTTTATATGACTCATTGATAAGTACCAATCAGATCCATGTAGTCAGATTTTGTGTTTGGATTTTGGAAAGTGGAAAACTAAGTGGAAACGTACTTCAGGAGTTGGCCAAAAAGGTTGTACCCATTTTCTTTATCCAGTTTTGTCGTAACCCTAAGGTCCCAGTCCCTGGTCAGACCTAGGGGTTACGATCATCGCAACTAGCCCAAGGTGACTGCACTGACACTGCATTTACAATCACACGCACGGTTAGTCCCTCCATGGAACTATAAAAACTAGTGCTGTGCATTTTCGGAGCTTTTGAAAACCGGAAAACGCTTTGAAAAAATTAGCGGTTGCCCGAGCTCCGATTTATGAAAAATTAATGACAGCGCTATATTGTGCACGTGTTGATAATGTGCACGATCGATGGATGCATAGAGATGTATGTAGGACTGTGTATGTAACACATACTACAACGATTGTTGCGGCGACGTATACATGAGTTTCTGGTCACGATCTACGTGCGTGTTTGGGAATCTTGGATGATTTGGTACTGGCAACCTTACAGAATATTCAGTCAGCATCGTTCATAGCTTGCTCAGCGCGACATGTCACATTCCTTACCGAAAAATCTGCATTGAAGCCGGCCGAAATCCACGGTACCGAGCGCAACATTAGTCCATGCACCAAATACACACGCTGTACGTAAGTAGGGAGAGAATCCCAATGCTTGCCCAATTGAGCTTTCGATGTTCAAGTCTGGGCTGGGCATAATAAAAAAAATCGGAAAAAATTGAAAAAATTAAATAATATTATTTTATATTATAATAAAAGGATAATGACTGATCAAACAACGAATCAGCAAACGACAGAGCAGATGGCTAGGCCAATTATTGCAAAGGGGTTTAGCCATTGGACAAAAGATAACTTAAAACATTTTGTTGAAGAAACCAAAATTTCAATAGAAGATCCAGAAACGGATTTTACTAAAAGTGAATATATTAATGCTATTACACGCAGACAACCAACCCCGCGTGGGTATAAAAGATGGGATTATTTAAAATTAAAAAATTATGTTCAAGATAATAATATTAGGTTAGATTTATCTAAAAAGCTCGATCACACTAGACGTGAATATATCAAAGCAATTAAAACGTTTACAAATCAATTTAAAAATTTAATAAAGAAAGATAATCAAGAACTTAGAGAATTAGCTAGAAAATATAACCTCAATGTTGTTCCAACGGGTCAAAGAGGACAAGTAATAAAACGAGATTATATCAAAACGATTAAAGAAAATTTATCATCGGAGGAAATTCGTGAAGCGACAAACTGGAGAGAAGTGAGATCTTTTCGTGGTAATCTTATAAATTTAGAAATAATTCTTCAAAGACAATATTCCGATCTAAATACATTTTTTAAACATCAGCATAAAAATATGATTAAAGAAGTAACAAAGATCTTTAGAAAAAAAGGTCAATTTAAGCTTGAATTTAGGATAAAACTCGAATATATAAAAGTTGAAGTTTTGGATGAAACATTACATGATTTTACTTTTCGAACCGAACAACATATTATTTTAAGGGAAGATGAAATAAATGAAAAGGTTAATAGCATTTTGTTCGAGCTAATAAATGTAGTGGAATCAAAAGATTTTGGACCCTCGGGTTTAACTTTAAATAAAATATTAGCGTTTTATATGAACTTTATTAAATATACCAATGTTTCTGGTAGTTCATATATTGAACTTACGCCATTTATTAAACATAAAAAGGCTGTTGTTAGCGTACAAAATGACGACGATCAATGCATTAGATGGGCTATCAGATCTGCGTTAGGGTTATACAAGGATGAAATCAAAGAAAAGAAAAAAAATAACCCGAAATACAGAATTCACGATGAAAGAGTCAGTACTTATAAGTTAAATGATGGGTTAGACTTTACCGGTATAGATTTTCCAACACCCTTAAAGCAGATTTCTAAAATAGAAAAACAAAATAATTTAAATATTAACGTGTTTGGGTTAGATTGTAATGATGAAAAAGAAGAATTTCCTTATCCATCACATATCTCTAAAGAAACAAACGACATTCACATAAATCTATTATTATTTACTAGAGAAGTAGAAGAAGAAGGAGAAAAAATAATAAAAAGTCACTATGGTTGGATTAAGAATTTTTCGGCCCTATTCAGCAATGGTACATGTAAAGATGGGCATAAATTATATTTTTGTTACAGATGTCTATCGCATTTTTATACACCGCAAAAATTAAAAATTCACGATGAAATATGTCAAGGATTAACCGTTTATCCTTCAAGAGTCATCCTTCCAGAAGAAGATAAAAATATTTTAAAATTTAAAAACTTTAAAAATTTTCAAGATGCACCGTTTGTGATTTACGCGGATTTTGAATGTATTTTAGAAAAATACAATGTAGAAAAGATGAAAAAAACTCAAAAGTTGAGCGTTCATAAACCCAGTGGTTATTCTTATGTTGTGGTAAGATTTGATGGAAAACTAATGAAGCAAAAAACCTATAGAGGGTGTAACGCTAGCGAGCATTTAATTAATTCATTGTTAAAAGAACAACGTAAAATTAATCAAATATTTAATAATCCTATACCGATTGAAGAGATCGACGAATCATTAATGATGAGTAACGAGTGTTGGATTTGTGAAAAGGAAATATATCAAACTAGCGTTTTATATTGTTATTGTGAGATACCTCGTGAACCCAAAACCAAATCCGAAAAAGAAGAAAACGCGGTCACAAACAGTAAAGGTTATACAGATTTTTTGTGTTTAGAATGCGGTAAAAAAATTAATAAATTTAGAAAAGTTAGAGATCACTGCCACATCACGGGTAAATTAAGAGGAGTTGCACATGCACATTGTAACCTAAAACTTAAAATAACAAATCGAACACAAATACCGGTTATTTTTCACAATTTTAAAAATTACGACGGTCATTTGATCATGCAGGGGGTAAGCGCTTACGTCGAAACGTTAAATAATAAAATAAAAAAACGTGAAACGTGTATAGAAAAAATCAAAACGCGTATAGAAAAAATCGAAGTGTATAAAGAAAAACTCGAAACCCAAGAAATAAAACTCCGCAAAAAAATTAGATACATAAAAGAAAAACGTGAAATTTTTAACGAGTTTCGTCGAAATATAAGAAAAGGTGATAATTCAAAAATAAAAACGTTTGAAGAAAAATACGGAATTACATTCGATAAAAAACTTAATATAAAAATTAACCAAAAAGCAAACAAAAGCGAACGTTGTAATAGAGAAAAAATAAAACTAATTAATCAAAAACTAAAAATAATCGATGAAAAAATAAATGTTAAAATCGATAAACTAAAAGAGGTTTTAAGTATATTAAATTATTATCAAAAGGAAAAAAACGTATTCGATAATATATTTTGTATTCCTCAAAACTCGGAAAAATACATAAGTATTAGTATAGGTCAACTCCGTTTTATAGATTCGTTAAATTTTATGAACTCTTCCTTAGAAAAATTAGTCGCTGCTTGCCCTAAAGACGCATTTCATTTATTTAGAAAACATTTTAAAGATTATAATACGGATGATGTTGATCTTTTATTAAAAAAGGGGTGTTATCCATACGAATATATGGATTCCTTTGATAGATTTAAAGAAACTAAATTACCACCCATTGAAAAGTTTTATAGTAAGATAAAACTCAAAGGTATTACGCGAGAAGAATATACTCACGCGGAGTTGGTTTGGAAAACTTTCAACTGTAAAACTCTAGGTGATTATCACGACTTATACGTGTCCACGGATACGTTATTACTCGCCGATGTGTTTCAAAACTTTAGAACCACTTGTAAGAAAACATATCGTTTAGATCCAGCGAAATATCTCACGGCACCGGGATTGTCTTGGGATGCTTTGTTGCTGCATTCTAAAATAGAATTAGAACTTTTAACCGATATCGAACAATATTTATTTTTTGAAAAAGGTAAAAGAGGTGGTTATTCTAGCGTGGGTAGTTGTAGGCATCACAAAGCCAACAATAAATATTTAAAAGATTACGATCCTGAAAAAGAATCTTCTTATTTACTTTATTTAGATGCGAACAATTTATACGGTTGGGCAATGAGTCAATCGTTACCCTACGCCGATTTTAAATGGTTAACCGATTACCAAGTCGCTAACTTTACGGTCGATCATATTTTAGGTTTAGCCGATGACAACGACTACGGATTTATGTTGGAAGTAGATCTAGACTATCCTAAAGAGCTTCACGACTTACACAACGACTTACCCTTAGCCCCAGAGAACATAACCGTATCGGCTGAATGGTTGAGCCCTTATCAAAAAGAATTGTTATCTAGCGGAGAAAAAGCTTCGCGAGATGACAGACTCATCGCTCATTTAGGACCTCGTAAAAAATATGTCATTCATTATAAAACGTTAAAACTGTATTTACAACTAGGATTAAAACTCACACGCGTACATCGTGTTTTACGATTTAAGCAAAAACCGTGGATGCGGTCTTACATCGATAAAAATACACAACTCAGAAAAATAGCCAAATCAGATTTTGAAAAAGATTTTTTTAAACTCATGAACAATTCCGTTTTTGGTAAAACAATGGAAAATGTTCGAAATAGAATAGATGGAAATATTATTATAGACGATGATAGCGATTTATCGATAAAAAAAATATTAAAACTAGCATCCAAATCTAATTATAAAACATCAACTAAATTTACAGATTCTAATATAGGTTTCTTTGAAAGGTACAAAGAAAAAACGTATTTAAATAAACCCATCTATTGTGGAGTGAGTATATTAGATTTAAGCAAATCTTTTATGTACGACTTTTATTACAATCACTTGAAGAAAAAATATAACGATAACATAAATCTCATGTATACCGATACCGATAGTTTATTATTGATCGTTAAAACCGACGATGTTTACGAGGATATTAAACGAGACTCAGAACTTTACGATCTATCTAATTATTCACCCACTCACCCTTTATTTGACCCTAAAAACAAAAAAGTAATTGGAAAAATGAAAGATGAATACGGTGGCCAAGTAGTAAAACAAGCCATTTGTTTAAGATCAAAAATGTATGTGATCTTAATACAAGATGATAAAGAGGTTAAAAAAATTAAAGGTATAACAAAAACCGTGACTGAAAAAAATATTAACTTTGAAAATTTTTATAATTGTTTACAAAATAAAAAATCTCAAGAACATCAAATGAATATAATTCAATCTAACAAACATCAAATTTATACGCAAGTAAAAACCAAAACTTCATTGAGTCCTTATGATGGAAAAAGATATATTTTATTCGATGGAATCAATACTTTAGCATTTGGCAATAAAAAAATTAAATATCAAGATTCTGGCAATTCGGTGTCATCTGGAACGATTTGAAGTTCTTCTTTTACAAACGATCGTTTGGGTCCGTCTTTTAAGTAATAAAGCGTAGGACCTGTAGTAACTTTTTTACCACTCATGATTTTAAATTGACTCGTTCTTTTTTCAATTTGATACATGTTAACGCTCCATATGGGATCGGTAGCCCTCCTCACCGTACCTCCTTCTTGTTCCCCTGGTTGATATAAATAACGAACTAAAACATTAGTCGGAAGATCACTAACGTTTGTTTTTTGTGGTGATGAGGGTAATTGTTTAACCCGTTTTAACTTGATCGCTTGCGTAGGAGTGATTTCTTTATCTTTTGAATCTCGAATCAATCGTGTTGTTTCTTCATTGAGGGATTTTATAACCTGGGGCAACCTCACCACCCATTCAACGTTTCTCGCCTGCGGATCAAGCATTTCTTGCACGTATTGATGACCAAATAATCTTTCGGCTAAGGTCCGGTTAAATCTTTCAACCACTCCTTGCGATCGATGCACACCCGGCACACCTACGCTGATCTCTACGTCATGAGACTGAAACAACTTTTTAAAATCTCCTTTAAATTCTGTTCCAGCATCGATTTGCGCTAATTTAGGCCACGTTAAAGACGAACGCTTGTAAATTTTAATAATCGCGTCTTTCACTTGACCGGCAACTTTAGAAGTTATGGGTTCAACCTCTTTATACCGACTCGCCACGTCTATGACCGTCAACGCGTATTTAAACGTTTTTTGTTTAACTCGATCCCAGGGTAAGTATAATATATCTAACTGATGTACGTAATTTGGTTCTAACCAATCACTCGACATTGCCGTCGGCCTGGGTACATATGAGGGAGGTGGTAAATAAATTTGCCAAACGGCTTGTTTTTTTAACCAAGATCTAACTTTTTGTTTATCAACCCCCGTTTTTTTATACAAATGCGTGACAGCACCCTCACCTTTCCAATAACCTTTAGGACTGTAAAACAAACCTGAAAGCTGTTCTCTTTGTTTTTTATTTAACTCACTCATTTTTATTTTATACATATCTATAAATGAAGAATCCCACTGCGGCTGTACCACCTAATACCCACACGAGTTCTCTAATTTGTTGATCATCACTCGGAGTATAAAAGTCACTAAGTTTTGGTTTAGGTGGTAATTCTAAATCGTAATTTTCACCCGTTATTTCGCTGTACACTCTAAGCGCTTCGTTTACGTTACTAAACGTTCTTTCTGATAATTTTTGTTGTATCATACGTTTATTCAAATAATCTAGATATTTAACGCGTTGTTGTTCCCAATCTTCTTTGGCTTGCGCTAATTTTTCTAATGCTAAGTCGTGTCTTTTTCGTTCTTTATCAATTTGTTGTTTTGATAAACTACTAAATAAAAAGTTACTACCGGTAAACGCTAACGCATTTACTACTGCCCCGCCAACCATCATTGCTATTCCTGCCATCTTTTTATTTATACTAATTTAAAAACCTTATATATTAAAAACACACTATTTTGAACTATGAATCATTACGGTAAAAAACTAAACCCAATGAGGCGTCTTAAAATCCCTAAAGCCATTAAAGGCGAACGAAGAGAAGTGTCAATCACTCATAATCCAAGCACGATTGCGGCTGGTCAAAAACTCATCGTTAAGTTTCCGCAATTAGGACCCGACGATGTTATCGTACCCGGTACTTCTAAACTCGCTTTTAAACTCGAGTTAGAAGGGTCTGATAATAATCGAACGGTGTTTAACAACTTATGTCGTAACTTAATACGCGAAATCAATGTTAGGCTTCAAGGTAACACAATCGTGAGTTATCGCGATGCGGATGTCTTTCACAATTTTAAAGATAACTGGCTGCACCCCTACATTACACGAAATATGGCCTATGTAGGCCTTGAAAAAGAAAACGTCACAAAATTAAGATTAGGCGCGGCAGATGCTAATGCTGAAACTAATAGCGGAAAAGATAAAGCTATCGCAGACGCGTTTGGTAATCGATATTGTATTCCTTTAGATATTGAGCTTTTAACGGCACATCATCCTTTTTATCCTAGCAGTCTAAAGCAGCCCCTGACGTATGAATTAACATTTAACGATCACGATAAAGTCGTTAATAGCTCGGATACAAGTGCCCAATATTCAATTTCAGATTTAACGCTTGAATACGAAGTCGTCACTAACCGAGATTTGACACAAGAGCTAAAAAACAAACGAATGAAATACTATCTTTTTGATCACGTACATAATTTAGAAACAAGATCGATCAACAAATCAGATACCTTATGGAACGTTATGATTAATCAACCGATTAAAAGTCTCAAAGGCGTTTTAATCTTATTTAGAGACCCAACTGTAAAAAACCCTCAAAGATTTTACAACCCCCACATTAGCAAAACCAGCATTACGGTTGAAGGAAAACCCAATCAACTTTATTCTCAAGGTATGTTTGAGTATCAGCACTGGCAAGAAGTTAATAAATTTTTTGGTGATAGTGATACCGAAAATGGCCAATCGATTGTAAAAGATTTAAATTTAGTGGGTCTAGAAATGGCTGACTACTATAAAGATAAATACGGCCTGTGGCTAGATTTTCGCTCAACTGATGATAATAGTGCTCACGGAAGTGGAAGACGTTTAAACGACGGAGGAGGAATTCAGATTCAGATGACTCGAGAGGCTGAAACAGCGGGAGATTTAACGATGTTTGTATTTTTAGTCATGGATGCGCAATTAACCATTGAGGATGGAAATTTTAAGAATTTAGTTTTTTAAAAGCTTATTAAAATAAATGGAATCTTGTCATTGTGCTTTAATTGTAGGAAAAACAAACTCGGGAAAGACTAAATGGATTTTAGATTTATTGGAAACCGAATATCGTGATAAATTTGAATCGATCGTGGTCATTTGCCCGACCTTATTTAAAAATAAAACTTATTTATCGAGGCTTTGGATATCAATGGATGAAAATGTATATTTGTGTGATTTAGACTTTGAAAAAATAACTTTAAATGAAGCCCTAGATTTGTATCAAAATATTTTAGATGGAATAAAAACATTATTTATCATAGATGATTGTTCGAGTCAGCAGGAAATAAAATATCGAAAAAAAACATGTGCGTTGAGCAAAATCGCTTTTTCTGGGAGGCATTATAACCATAGCTGTTGGTTATTAACACAAAAGTATAATTCGGTTTTAAAAGACTATCGTGAGAATACAAGTTGGGTTGCGATGTTTTATACAAAAGATAAAACGAGTTTTGATATTGCATTAGATGAAAATGATGTTGTGTGTGATCAAAAAAGAGACGTAATTAAAAAACATTTGTGCGATAAAAAATATAGTAAATTGGTTATTAACACAGAACCTCCAGTTTCATATCAAGTTTTTGATTAACAACCTAATTTTTGTTATCATTTGTTGTATTTTGTTAAAAATTTGCTAATAACTAACTATCAAGTTATTTATAGCAATTTTTAATTTTGTTATAAATAAAAAACACCAATGCTACAATACGTTGATGTTATTATTAAGTTTGTTATCACTTTAAACTTAAGCTACTTATGTTATAATTTATTTTGCTTTAACAAAATTTATAAGTTGTTATATAGTAAAATGAACGACTTGACAACAATTATAAATAGCGATGTAAATACACCTTCAACACCTACAAACGACAGTAGTTATAAAGATCGACTTTGTGGCATAGTTGCAGCAGGTGATTCAAAAAAATATTTAGGCAAAGAATACACCATTAAAGACATAGAAACACTAACACCTGCAGATCAAGAAAAATTATTTAACCGGTATCAAGTTAAATTCGGTAAAGAAGTGGTAGCTACAGTGGGTAACTCAATTTTGAGTTTGTATGCACGAGCTATAGGTTTAGCAACTCCGGCTGATATTTTAGGAATTAGAATTAGCTTAAATTCTGAGGAAAATTTAACCAATGATTTAAATAACGATCCTATCATTAGTAATAGCTTAGCTTATGCACTTAGTGAGGTTTGTTACAAATATGGTGTCTATCTATCACCTTTGATAGCAACACTTATTACCACAAAACATTTAAACTTTAACAAATCCACAACAAATAAAAATACTTATATAATAAATAATTCAAATGACAACTATGCATCAGGAGAAGGAGCAAGCTTTACCAACAGCACCCCCAACAACAGCACCAGCAGCACCAACACCGATACCAACAACCCCAGTGACCCAAGTAACTAAAAAACAAACCGTAAAACCTAAAAACGCTAAACGCGTTGAACAAGGCAAACGCCTAGCAGAACATAATAAAAAAATGAAAGAGCAATTAGCTAAAATGAAAACAAAAGAGACAGAGTCGGAGATTATTCAAAATACCCCTGATTTGAGATTACTTTATGTTGGCGGTTTAATTTTAGTAGGCGGTATAGGTTTTTTATTGTATAAATCATCAAACAAATCACCAGAAAACTCTAAACCTATTCAAATAACAAAACCAAGTCTACCACAGAGTCAACCCGAAGAACTTTTAATGGATTGATTTTTTAAATGTTTATATATTAAAAATGGATGAAACAACCGTAAATGATATTGCCGCCGCAGTTTATATTTGTGTTTTAATAGCAGCAGTCACCATTGGCTTTCCCTTTTATCAATCTTTAAAAAAGGGGAACTAATTTAAATTTTAAAAACTTATATAGTAAGAATGGCAAATACAAATATTGATATAAACGGAATAGCAAACACAGTTTATCATGGTGCAGTGTTAAGCCTTTTAACCATGGGATACTCGATGGTAAGTAAAAAATTACTCAAAATTAAATCGCCTGATTTAGATAGGCTTAGCGTAGAAGATGCGGCTAAACTAACCGCATTAGTCGGAGGTTCTTTAGCAACGCAACAGTGGCTGGTCACACAGGGAATCTTACCGGGTAGTATTATAAATAAACCTACAGTTTAAAATGTGTATATAATAAATAATTAAAGATGGATGATTTTGATTATCAAGAAAATGATCCCCTGTTAAATGAAACAGAAGATAGAGACGATCAACAATTTAACAACCCCGCTTATGATAATACCGAACTCGATTCTGAAGAAAATCAAGCTCGATTAAATAATTTACGAGGTGGTGATACACAAGAACAACAAGAGGAATTAAGAGCTCTTCGTAATGGTGAAAATGTTTTTATCTCGTTTCAACTTCAAAAGCAGTACATTAATAATTTTTATGCTAGCATAAGAAGTGAAGGTTATAAAACTTTTGATTTAATTCAACGCGAAAACTTTAGATTTGAAAAGGATGGAATATATTACAAAAAAGATGAAATTAAAATAAAATTAACGTTGGAAAATGATCATAAAAAAATTGCTTCTGTGAATACAATATATTCTAGAACAAAAGGTAAAGGAATTGAATATAGATCTCTTTTTATGCGAGAAGATTTAGGAATTGTTGATTTTACAACATCAAAACGCAGCAAAGAAGCAAGCACAGCGCTTCAACAAGCAAGTACATCTTTAACTCATATTCAAAGTGAAAACATACCCTTACAAGATTTACCACAAGCAGCTGATCAAACGAGTAATGTTATAGAAGAACTTGAACAAGAAACCAACATTGATGAACAAAGTGAATTTAATATCAGAGAGCTACGCGGTTTAGACAAAACATTACAATCGCTTAAAGCAAATTTATTATTGGAACAAACAAAGCTAACTGAGTTAAATGAGACAAAAGAAAGAGTTAAAAAAGAATTAAACGAAGCAAAAAAAGCAGAAGATGAAGAACAAATAGGATCACTCACAGAAGAGTTAGAAAATATAAACATTGAAATACGAGAAAGGTCTAATAATATCATTAGAGAATCAGATAAAATAAAATCTCAAATCAATCGCGTCAAAGAAACAATCAATATAATGTTAGACAGCGATGTAACGCTTAGGGAAAAAATTAAATTTTTATTTAAAGAGCAAGGTGTCACGATCGCGAGTATTTTAGCAGCAATTTCTATGGCCATCAGCACACTGGTAAGCTCGGTGGTAGCAGCCGTTAGAGGCGTAGGTATCCCAACCCCAGAGCCACCCGCGCCTAAACCTGAGCCACCATCAGGAGGTGGCATTAAAGAGTGGGTACACAAGCACTTGGAAAACTTAGCAAACGCTTTGAAAAAATTAGGGTTAGCCGCATTAGGTGCGCTGCCGGGGGTCATTGGTAGCGTCATAAGTTGGTTACTAAATGTTTTAAGTAAATCAGTTGGCTGGCTAGCGGAACACGTGTGGGCTTTATTTATAGGTGCAGGTGCTTTAATTATTGCTTATATTAAAAATAATTGGTAGTTTTTGTTTTTTAACAAAATAATAAAAAAAAAAATAACCCCCAAGCTCTTTTGAGCTTGGGGGTATTTTTTTTGGTTTAAATATTTATATTTTTCTAAGTCAAAATTTTGTAGACTAAAACTCCTATCGCAATGATTGCAACTGTTCCTATCGTTAAAGATAATTTTTCATCTTGATGAATGTCTAAAGATGCTTTAGGATTTGACTCTGAGGTTTTAGGTATAGGTGATAAACGTGGTGTAGGTTCTTCTGTTGGTTCTTGAGTGGGTTTGGGTTCAAGGGTTGGCTGAGGATCAAAGTCATCAACTTGTATCGGAGCGTTTAAGGTTGGTTGAAATCCCGGTTTAGCGGTTAAAGGTGCAATTTGCAAGTTATTATTGTAACCATCGTGTATGCCTACCCTTAAATCCATATCTGATGGAATGAGGTATAGCCCGGGTCTTACGACAAAGTTGAGTGGAGTTTTAGCATACTGCAGTGAATCTTGAAATTGATTGATACTCTGCTCTAAATCTGGTTCGCTATTAATCTACGATGGTAACAAACTGATGCTGTGCATCTAAACCGGTTCCCGGGGTTAATGCACTGGTTTTTGTTTGTGCTTGTGCACCTAAAAGCGCGTACACGTAAGCCCTAATCGATTCGTTAATTTTTGTAATTCCAACATCGGTAAAAGAACTCGTCTTTGAAATAAAGTCTGTCCAAGCACCTAAAACATTATTGGATTGTTCAAGGTAAGTGACCGTATAGGTACTCGCGTGACCCGATCCTTTTGGTGGATCCATTAAACCAAATCCCATAAAAGTTGAGCCTGCATACGTACCGTAGTTTACACCCAAGTCGTGGGGGTCATAGTTTTTTCCCGGCACTGGAACCTCCCCTGAATTGTAGTAAAAAGCAGTACCCAAGCCGTTTGAGGTCGTATCTCTTGTTTGTTTAAAAGACTTGCTTCGATCGATGCTAAATACACGGCACGTGTCCGTAAAAGCTCTCGTATCATAACGGTTATTTAACGCGTTAAATACATCATCACCAGGTATAGGTGCTACCAAATTATAAAATATTTTTCGTATAGTATAATACACGTGAAAATGAAACAGCGATGAAATATATTGGTTTTTATTGTGGAGGAGGTCAAGACCTACTCCACACGCGGTCGTGGCACAATAAATCGCAAAGTTGAATTGGTTTTGATAAAAGGACAAAGGGTTAGTTTGCCATCGTGAGATCGCTTCGTCTGTTTTAACGCGTGGTAATTTATACGCGGTTGACATATCTTTAAATTGTACAAAAAAAGTATGATTTTTATTGACGATAATAGCTAAAGCGCCTAAAGAGTTTCCCATTTATAATATAAGTCTTTTTATAATAAAAGTAGAGTAAGAATGAGCGGAATACAACACACATTTTATTTGACAAAAAACGAACAAACGTTTAAATTGCAAGAGGTGATTGATAATTTAGATGGTTCAAAACAAATTCGCGTTAAAAATCTCGTGTTTACGGTAGGCTATTTTAACATAACTAAATCCAGTGAGATTACTTGGGAAAAGGAGATAGATGGGCAACCCGCTTATACTAACGGTAGGTCTAGAGACAATAGACAAACTGATAAAAGCTCACAACTACAGACAAAGCCATTAGAACTGACCCCTGAGATAATGAATCAATTTCGTTTATCGATGACAACTGAAGAAATTCAACAAAGCAGAAAAGAAGTCATAGCACGCATTATTACACAGATGTTTGACGGATATGATACTGAAATTCTTAACGAAGTGGAAATAAAAATACAAGAAGAAATACAGGTCCTCAGACAACGAAAACAAACCCTAGAATTAGCCAGGGATAGACTTGATGATGAATTACAAAATTATGTTAACTATGTAATACATTTATTAAATAAAAGAATAGACTATATCATAGAAGGCCAAGTATTAGCCACAAATTTACTTCGATATGGATACAACAATGACAATCAAGAAAAAACAGAAAATATGCGTTTACCACAAATTAAAAACAGCCTCGTTGTTTTAGGACATAAAGAGCCAATCGTAAATGCACTACATCCGGTGAGTGAGGTTACGGCTTTGCCTGAGGGCAAATCAGGAAGCATCATTATTTTACCTGGATTTTATGGTATCGATTGGTTCGAGTCATTGATAAACGCGATACCGGGTGTGAGCTTTAAAGTCTATAGAGAAAGTAAAACGGTGACCTTAAGGGTCACTGATATAAACCTTAATCTACGTTTAAATCGAGAAGTTTCTAATTTGCTCAATTTACCCAAAGGAAGGTTAATCCCAAATGTCATTTATAAGGGTGATTACGATATTAACCCATTTAACATTACGTTTATTCATTGCGAGCAGTTAAACACGAGTGATAATTTTTACAACGGGTTTCCTTCAAATATGTTATCATTTTATCACACAAGCCAAACAAACCAAACTCACGTTGGGAAAACATTAAAAAACGGTAAAATTAATAAACTTGCCTTTTCAATTAAAAACGAGGAAGGAAAAATCATCAATAACAAAGGCGCGGGGATTTTAATCGAATGTGAAATAATTTAAAAACGCTTATATATTAAAAATATGGCAACCGTAAATGTAAATGAAATAAAACCTTTATATCCTGATCTAAACTTAAACAGCGGTGATGATATTAAAGACGAAACTAAAATTTATCGACTTCAAAAAATTGAAGATATTAAATCTCAAATCTGTAAAGAAAGAAACTCGCGCGAGGTTTCTTTTAAAAAATTAAAAAGGTGGATCTCTGCGATTCAATATGTAGAGCACGGGGTTGAAGTACTGGGGGTCACTGCAGCCGCGATAGGGATCCCCGCATTAATGGGTGTTATTAGTGCCCCAATTGGCTTAGTCTTAGAGGGTACTAGCCTAGGTGCCTTTGGATTTTACGCGGTACTTAAATACGCAAGCAAAAAATTAGCGGTAAAGAGTAAAAAACACGATCAGATTAAAATTTTAGCAGATGCAAAGTTAAACACGATAGATGAATACGTGTCAAAGGCCATCGAAGATGGTGATATTTCTCACGAAGAATTTATATTAATTACGTCAGAACTTAAAAAATTTAACGACTTGAAAGAAAAAATAAGATTAAAAACTTCTACAAAGTTAGAAGAAGCTAAACATTTAAATAAAGTTGAATTTGAACGACAAGTTGAAGAAAAGGCTAAAGCGATGGCGAGTGATTTACTCGCCAAAGAAAAAAAAGAGCTTATGAAAAAACTTGGAAATTAAGTTTAAGTTTGACAAAGTCGTTTAAAAACGACGAGAGTAAACCTCCGAGTTATAAAGAAAGTCAAGCGAGAGTTACCCCTACAGCTCCTCCTCTTTAAAAGTTTCGTTGTATCTTTTTAACGCTTGATTAAAATATTTTAATTCTACTTGAAATAACTTTTGTACTGTTTCTTGGGTTACGTTTAAAATGTTTTTTAGATAACATACTGCCATTAACGACCTGAGTGGATGACCCCTAGATATTTTTCCCTTTAATATTTGTTTTAATTTAAACTCGACGAGTTTAAGGTCACACATTTGGTATTGAATGTTTAATTTATCAAAGACTTTTTTTACTATAGAAGCCTTTGTTTTTTTATAGAAAAATCTCTGATTATACTTTCCATTAATATTTTCCGTAGAATAATCCATGAGACTATAACCTATAATTAATCCACACTTGTCACAATAATACTCGTCTTTGTCTTCATCAATCATGATGTTGTGAGTGCACATACCTATCTCATTCATTTATATTTTTTATATAAAAAAATAATTTTTTTTTTTTTTTTTCAATCATTGTTTTTCACCTAATACTTTACTCACAATGCGTGGGCGTTTTTATAAAGAGTGTAAAGGGGCCGGGGTCTATGCCTTAAACTCATCAAAGAGGGCCAACAACACTATTGACCCCCTTTTTTAGGGTACCGGGTTCAAAGTTTAAAGGTTTTTTTTTTTCATGTTTTTTTATGTCAGGATATTGTTTTTTATGTTTCTTATTAAATATCACCCCAAATATTCAACGAGAAACATTTTTTCTTTTTCTATTTTTTTTCATGTTTTTTTATGTCAGGATATTGTTTTTTATGTTTCTTATTAAATACCCACATCAAATATTCAACGAGAAACATTTTTTCTTTTTCTATTTTTTATTCATATTTTTTGTTATGTTAATTTCAATTTTACAGACCGTGTGTCGAACCCGGTACCCTGTGGTTGCAAACCGCCGAGCTTATCCACTGAGCTATCCCCCAGCCCCGACTGAAAATGGTTTTTTAATTTGATATATATTATATTCGAAATGGTGCAATAACAACGATGACGACACAAAGGACGAGTCTATTTTTTGAGGGGTGTTTGACTGTGATTGTGACGGTTTACACAGGTTCAGTCATGTGTTATATTTCAATAACAAAACCGAGCGCTTTTAGGAATTTAACCTTTGTGTCAGCAGATGACTAAGCGTTTTACACTACGTTCAGTCATGAATGAAATTTGAATAACAAAAACCCTGTTTACGCTGGGGACAACCACGCGTGACATTGAATGGCTGTTTTTTTCAAGCGAGTGTTGTGTATACACTTAAGGTAAATAACCTTTAGTGCATTGTCAAGTGCATATGAGTAGTGTACATGCATACGACGTAAAAAAAAAAGCCACATCCTAATTTGGATGTGGCTTAATTTAGTGTGTAAATAAAAATGATAATTTTTTTGTTATTTTTTTGGCTTTCTTTTTTATATTCTAGATTTAGTCATCAATATCTTCAATATCAAACATGACATTAGTGGGGATTTGTATAGTTTCATATTGCCTAATAAAAGCTTGTTCTAATTTAAATCTGATACTTGCACCAAATCCACTATTTCCATGAGAACCAAAAAATATATCATTACAGATGAGAACAGGTGTAACTTTACATGATTTATTCATATATTCATCGATGTTATCAATCTTTTTCTTTTTAGAATCAAACAATTTTGTATATTGTTTTAATTGATTTCCTTTTCCATATGATTTAAGTTTAATATACATTTTTTTGTTTTTATCATCATAAATTGGTTTAACACTTTGTTTTCCCATGTTTATATACATAGTTCTGGTTATTTTTGGTATATTTTTATCTTTATCAGATTCAATATATTTAGTTACTGTACATCTCATTTTATCAAAGTATTTAACAATTTCATCACAATCATTTTGTAAATTATATACAATTTGATAGCCAGTTGTGTTGTCTGGATTTTTTTCTTCACCAAAAGTATTAATTGTATTTATTCCAAAACAAAAATTTGTTGGTAACATAAAAATTAAATTACATTCTTTATCATCATGTTTATAAGTAATTTTTGATTTAGCACATTCTACTACTTCTTGTGAAGTTTTAATCACTGGATTTATTATTAAATTTTTCTCATTAAACAACCCATAATGATTATATTCACTTTTATCTGCGTTTTTATATAGATCATGTTTTTCAGTTACAAAGTATGTATGTTTTATTGTTTTGTTTTGTTCCATCTTATTTATAATAATATAAAATAAAATTATTTAATTTTCTCATTTTTTTCCGATTTTTTTTATTATGCCCAGCCCAGACTTGAACATCAAAAGCTCAATTGGGCAAGCATTGGGATTCTCTCCCTACTACGTACGACATGTAGGCTTGCACTTCCGGCCCGATTGCGAATTGGCGACTGTGTACTGGTGCACAACATATGCTTTGAATGGTGCGGCGCGGATACACATCATGGAATTTTCTGGATGCAATTCTGCTGCTGCATGGGAAGGCCATGCGGCCACGTGGTGTGCATGCAGTGTGCATGATGCATCGTACGCGATATGTTTACGTCTTCTTTCGAGCGATCATCGCTTGGAAGGCTGTTCACAATATTTTGTTTAATCAAGTTTGCTAAAAGTTTGTTTCTGCTTGGCAAAATGAACCAAAAAACGACTGAAATTCAAGTATGTATTATACAGCCTACACTATTCATTGGGAAAACGTCAGTCTACTTTTTAAAAAGTTGGTTTCGTTATACCGTTTTTGAAATTTTGAAACCAGATGGCTAGATTTTAAGCGGGAGCCCAGAAATTTGTTTTTAATGCACAGCACTAATAAAAACCAGGCCGTTATGGGTCCTTTTTAACGATTTTTAACTTCATCGGTCCCACTAAACCCAAGCGGAAAGAATTCCACTGACGGCCATTACGGAAACAGGGTTATTTCCTCCATGAGATAATAGGCCCTATCATGCCTAGTATTCGTAGGCCTAGTTGCGATGATCGTAATCCTAGGCCAGGGTAGGTCTGACATGGAGACTGGGTTAGGGTTAGTGTAAGCAACCACATGCTTACACGCTATTGGATAACACAAACAGATGCTTATTATTTGAATGTGTATGCATATTTTTACATCAAATTATGGTAATTTGTTGAGCATGAGGAGATGCACAAATCTGATTGGTAATTTTTTTCTCACATTGTTACCATGGCAACCAAACCAGCCAATCAGAAATGTATACCTCATAATTAAAAAAGTGAAGGTCATTTATAAAAATTGTCAATCAGAATTACTTAGTGCACTGTTTCCAATAAACTGGCCAAATTTGGTTGCATTTTGATTACCCCTTCTAGAGTTATTCCACATTCTACATTATTTTGTTGCACAATGCATTAGAAATACATGTGCCCATACGGTTAATTGACCCCCAGACCCATGAAAATTGTCAAATTTAAATTTATTTTTTTCATGTTAAGGAACATTACATTTCGCTAGTAAGTTAACTTTCAGAGGATTTATCTTTTTTTCCGCCATGGCCGTCAGTGGAATTCTTGCCATACAGGAAAACTGAAATCAGTAGTACAGTATTTAAGAAAGAATTTTCATTGGTTTGAACTTTGAAGTTATATTCAACCTAAGTTAGTTAATAGTAAGATTAGGCTTAGTAAGAAAAAGGAGTTTTTTCTCTTGAAAAAAATCACTGCTGACAAAATGGCTGAGCACAGCGAAAAATTACTTGAAGTATACAAATTGGCACGAAACGGCCGCAAGAGGGCAGAATGATCATCTCATTATGTGACGTCATCGCATTGACCAAAAATGGCAGTTTTCCTGAATGAAACTGACGCACATGCACATAGTCATACTCGGCAATGCCCACTCAAATCATTTCCACTTCGATAGACCATGGACAGACCTCGCCATGACCTCTTGAATTGTACCAAAAAACCAACGACCTTTTGACCATTTTTGGTGGTGTCACCTGAGGTTTGAGAACTCACAGACTCCTCGGTCGTATTTGATCTTTGGTCAGCTATATTTGTTTTGCCATTTTACCGCGAAACCGCGCCACCATTTGAGTGTGATGGTTCTAAAGGCCGTTGAATATTCATAGCAATGTGTGTACTCGATTTGAGTTCTGCGTTTGATACCTTAGATCATCAAATTTTACTGAGAACATTGGAGTATGATTTTGGTATCAATGGCGTTGCTCTCCTCTGGTTTAAATCATACTTGTCCAACAGATCTCAACGTATTTTGGTGAACGGTAAACTTTCTAAGAAGTTCGACCTAGAGTGGGGAGTTCCCCAGGGCTCCTACTTAGGATCTTTGTTGTTTAATATGTACACCAGTAGACTTTTTAGTATTTTTGAGAATCATCTCCCTAACGTTCACTGTTACGCTTATGATATTCAACTGTATCTTTCTTTTTGTCCAGACAACGTAGTTAACCAGACGTCTGCTCTTTCCGCAATGGAGGCTTGCATGCATGAAGCGCGCAAATGGATGCTAAGCAATGGTCTTACGTTGAACGATGCTAAAACCAAATTTATAGTTATTGGCACTCGTCAGCAGTTGGCCAAAGTTAATATTGACAGCATCAATGTGGGGAGCTTTAGGGTTACCCTCGTTCCCATTGTGAAAAACTTAGGCGCCTGGTTCGACAATCATATAAATATGAATACACACATCACAAAAGATGATCATCACTTAATATCTTGAGTACTTGAAATCTTACAAACTTTTTGGCTGGCCAAGTTCATATTGGACAGTATTGTATGGGACAGTGTTCAAGTATGGGACAGTGTTGTAGTCGAGTAATTTTTTCCGAGTACTAAGTACTGCCGAGTACTTTGAATGCCGAGTACAAAGAGGGGTCGAGTACTTTGCCAGCCGAGTACAAGTAGTGGTTTGCGAGTACAAGTTCTTTGTACTTTTGAGTGTGAGTACGAGTACAAGTACTTCTCTTACGAGTACGAGTACAAGTACTTCTAAGTCCGTACTTCATTTTACAAAAACTCATTGAACCCAAAATTGTACAGCAGTCATTGCAGATGAAATGGCTAGAGATGAAATGGTAACAGGTCAACTCGCCATTACATCACGTGGCTACGCATTGCAGCAGTTATGTTAACGTATTGAATATCAGTTCTTTAGGGTCAATGTTTTTGCACCTTTGTATTTTAACACCAATCGTAAGTTAACTTTAAGGATCTTTTCATTGAGTACTGTTAATCGAGTACTTACATGTAGATGCTCGAGTACAATTTTTTGATGTCAAGTTCCGAGTATTTTGTAGCCCGAGTACAAGTACTATAGTTCTAGTGCGAGTACTTGGACGTTCGAGTACGAGTGCGAGTACTCTAAAAACGGTACTCGAGTATTACTCAAGTACTGGTACCGAGTACAAGTGCTAAAACACTGTTATGGGATGTAGTGAAATAGAAAACATGGTAAATTACTTGATGTATCAACTTCTGTCATTGGTTCTCTCTATATGTTTATGTCACACAAATGTATGCATTAGTGTGGACTGTGGACAGACCCATTTACAAATTAGCCAACATTAAAGGTATATCATACTTTGGTTTTTACCAAAGAAATACAGATTCATGGCCAAAAATATCAAGACAGATACAGTAAAATTCATATGTGAAAATTTCAGTCCCATACAGTGCCCACTTTTTGAGAAAACAGTGAAAAACAGGGCTCCGTCCACAGTATTTCATAGGTCTTTTCTCTTTTATTTTTGATCTTTTAAAAGATCAAAAAGATTTTTGGTGGTTGTTTTACTAATTTCTGGATAAATACACCATTTCAGGCGGAACAATTTTAACGGTATGTTTCTACCACCACCATCTTCATACATGTACCCTGTAAGTTATATGTAACTCTGTGAACATTTCTGTTTTGGTTTCTTACCTTTAACACAGATAGGCCTACATGTACAGTAGCAAGCAATTCAAGACGGGAGAGCCTACAGGATGGAGAGTCAACTCAAGTCAAGGTATGACAGGGACATGTGCCTTTTGGCTAGTTGCGATGATCAAATCCTTGGACTGACATGGGGACAGGGACCTTGTGGCGTGATTACTGTGACAGTGCGGCAGTGCAAAATGCTCATTGATCAATCATGAATGCACTGTTAAAAATTGCGGACAAGTGGGATCCTACGACTATTAGGAAAAGAATTTAACAACTTTTTATAGCTTCTACTGCTACAAAATTATATTTTTGACTTTCAACAAATGTTCTTAAAACCCTAAATTAAAGAAATTTGTGCAATATTTCAGTGTGAAAATTCAATTGTCTTGTTGCCAACTTAACCACTTCACGACAGTATTAAAAAATAAAAACAAAACAAAACAATATTTGAGTGGTAATATATCGATATTTGTAAACCCCACTCGACGGTGTTTAAAGGTAATATCATACTTTGGTTTTTATCAAAAAAATACAGATTCATGGGCAAAAATATCAAGACGGATACAGTAACAGTCATCTGTGAAAATTTCAGTCCCATACTGTGCCCACTTTTTGAGAAAACAGTGAAAAACAGCCACAGTTTTTCTTAAGTCTTTTCTCCGTTATTTTTGATCTTTTAAAAGATCAAAAAGATTTTTGGTCGTTGTTTTACTGATTTCTGGATAAATACACCATTTCAGGCGGAAACATTTTGTTTCTACCGCCAACATCTTCATACCCTGTAAGTTATAGGTAAATCTTTGAACATTTCTGTTTTGGTTTCTTACCAAAGTATGATACTAACTTTAACCACACAACAACCAATATTTGTGTGCTTGGAATTTCTCCCCGTGAGAAATATGTCAGAAAACGCAGGAAACTCAATTTTCTGGTTTGCAGAACTTGTATAATACAAAATATAGACGCTCTGACTTTACAAGATTAATACAAATACACAAAATATAGGTCTATCAAAATATCCCAGATTATTCCCCTGAATGTTCACCCTAGCCCAATAGTTATGAAACGCACAATTATTAAATATTGGGGTCTCTTGGACTCCGAGTCTGAGATGGTTACCAAGACTCAATTTAAGTCAAGCAAATACTTCAGTTCCACAAAATTGGTGAACATGGTGAAGGCCTGAATAAGGCTGCTAAGACACAAATACAAGTGATTAATAAATAAATAATACTCTAATACTACAGAAGATTCAAATCAAGATCACTATTGACAAAATATGTCGGCCACAAGGACCCAAAACTACATTTACAATAACGCAAGTAGTATGTATACAATGGGGGTTCTGGCACACCCCGCACGAGCACCGGTCTTCCCCGATTGTGTCGAGCTGCGTGGGGTTCTGGTGCACCCGTGCAATGGAACACGGCCGGTCGTATCGCACACTTTCAATTAGAGAAATGGTCTCATACATGTATGAATAAACTCATCAGAGCAGGTTTTGGGTTCCTTACACACTCCCGCCCGGTCATATCACACACGGTATCCCTTGCGAGCGTGGTTTATTGACTCATTTAGACATACCTGTTGTGATGGGTATACCTGAGGTATTATATTAAAGTATACGATGAAGGGTAAAAACAATGGGAGACTTTGGAGAACTGTTCTTGAGTCAACAGCGCACGCACAAACCATGCTTGCACAATTGTGAGCATGCGCGCATTGTTTTGCGTGCGCTGTGCATTGTAAACCACGTTGCGCGCAAACGATGGGCACGGCGTACCCCGGAACAGATAGAGCGGGACAGGGCCAGGAGGGTTAGAAATCAACGAGCCCGCCGAGAGGGGGAGCTCACCCAGTTGTTGGCTGAAATTAAAATATCTGAGCCGACCCGTGACGTTGTAAACAACATCTTGGATGAGCCAATCCCAGAGGAAGTAAAGATACGCCTGCTTAAGCCTCTGCTTCCAAGGGCACATCGGCCAACCATTCCTCCTCGCACGAAGAAGGAGAGGAAAAGGCAGGCCATTGTGGAGGAGTTTGATCCGATCACTAAAGTTTTCAAAACAACCCAAGACTACCAAAAAGAGATACTAAAAGTGTTCCAAGAACAGAAAAAAAGACGACTTGGTTTTCTAACAACTCCCATGGGAGATAAGGGTTTTTTTTGCGGGGTTGGGAGATGAACATCCCCCAGGGCATTACCTCGAAGCAGACCCCAAGGCTCTCTTAGAGGGTCTGCGTCCCCAGATTCGCAAGAAGCTCGAGGAAGAAATTAAAGATCTGAAAGGGGTGAAGTTCCAGCTGGCCCTCAAGGTCCAGCTTCAAAAAGACAAACTCGATGGTTCCTCATCGTACACAGACTCTGTGCTTCGACACAAACAGGAACCGCTTCTTCAGACCAGTGAAATCAAGGAGGCACTTTAATAACAGATCCTTCCCAGTCTTCCAGGAGACCCTTGAGAAATGGACACAAAGGGGCTCTGGGTTGGTGGTTGATAGAGTGATGACCCTATGGCTAAACATCGCCACATACCAGCCCCTTGGAAGAAACTCCTACATCCCACTACCCGCAGTGGTGAAAAAGAAGAAGGCTGTTATCAATGTGAAAAACAAAGATCACCGCTGCTTCCTATATTCTGTTCTTTCTCTTTTGTTTCCTGTAGCCAAAAACCTGCAGAGGCCCTCTAAATATCCTAAGGATCAAGGTTCTCAATCTCGATGGCATCACATTTCCGGTCTCTATCGCCATGATCGATAAGTTTGAAAAACAGAACAAGTCATTAACGTATTTGGCTGGGACAAGGGCGTCATTATCCACCTCCTCAGCAAGCATCCAGGGCGTGTGCACAGCTTGCTGCTAATCGAAAAGGCAAAGAAGTTTCACTACACCGGGATTCCAGATCTCAATCGCCTCTTATACGATCAGAGTAAACACAAGGGGCGCAAACACTTTGGTGAGCACTGTCTTCACGGCTACACCACAGAAGATCTGCTAGAGGCACATAAGCCAGAGTGCCGCGGTATTGGGCAAACTGCGGTGAGAATAGAGATGCCCGAAGAGGGCAAAAACAAGTTGGTATTTCAGAACCACCCAAAACAGCTGTCAGCCCCCTTTATCATCTACGCCGACTTTGAAGCCCTCGCAATCAAAGCCGAGGGTCCGGAGCTCAACCCAGAAAAGAGCAACACCAGGAAGATACAACATCACGAGGCGTGCAGCTACTGTTTCATAGTTGTCCATTGTGACGGTCAGGCACAACAACCTGTGGAATACAGAGGCCCCAGTGCGATGGAGCATTTCTTTGAAGCGCTCCAGGAAGAAGAGCGAAAAATCAAGGCGACGCTGGCCAACCCCAAAGACATGCGAATGACCCGAGAAGACTGGAAGTCTCACGTCAAAGCGACAACCTGTCATGTGTGTGATAAACCACTAGAGGGTGATAGCGTCTGGGACCACTGCCACATCATCGGAAAATACAAAGGGGCAGCCCACAACGCCTGTAACCTCAAATTGAGGCTGAACCCGAAGACCACACCCATACCAGTTGTCTTTCAAAATCTTCGGGGCTACGAGGCCCATCTGATCATGCAGGCGATCTCGAAGGCAGAGGGTAATGTCTCGTGTATCCCCAACAACACGGAGAAATACATTTCCTTCTCTCTAGGACAGCTCCGCTTCATCAACAGTTCCTGCTAGCCCCGCTAGACGAACTCGTGGCGGCCAACCAGCCCGAAGCATTCCACATTACAACCCAGTTTGAGCCCGACGTAAAAAAGCGCAAGCTGCTGCTGCGCAAGGGTATCTATCCATATGAGTACATGGACTCTTGGGAGCGGTTTACAGAGCCCAGGCATTTTATAGCAAACTCTCGGACAAAGGGATCAAAGAGGTTGATTATATCCATGACAAAAGGTTTGGAAGGCCTTCAGATGCTGCAACCTGGGAGACTACAGCGACCTATATTGTCGCACCGACGTCCTACTTCTGGCGGACATCTTTGAGACCTTTCGAAAGTTGAGTCTGCGGCATTATGGATTAGAATCAGCAAACTACTATACGAGCCCTGGTCTCTCCTGGGACGCATTGCTCAAGAAAACAGGAATCGAGCTAGACCTGCTGACCGACTATGATTAGCACCTCTTTATTGAAAAGGGGATGCGCGGTGGTATCTTCATGGTCTCGAAGAGGTACGCGAAAGCGAACAATTCCCTGGTCGCGGGATATGACTCCTCCAAAGAACGTAGCCTCTACAGTGTTGAGCAGTTGTTGAGCAGTTGCTAAGCAGTTGTTGAGCAGTTCTTAAGCAGTTGTTGAGCTATGTTAACAGTTGATATGCAGCCGGCTGGTCGGTCTTTAGTATGAGCTTAGCATGTTTTGTTTCAGCTAGCTGTTTTCTTAGCGCCACTCGCTCTTCTTTTGTTGGGATTACATCGTTTTCTCGCAGGCAATCTTCGAAGGAATCCCTATCTTTGCAGTGGAAGATAGCGATCCATTTTGTCTGCTCACAGAGGTCTTTAAGGACTGAGTTATATTTTTGCGTCAAGACCCACACGGATTGATAGGCATGACGGCCTGAAAATGCAAGCTCAGACAACATGTCTTTCTTTTTTGTCAGGGCTTTACTGGCCAAGCAGTCGTCAATGATGTACAACGTTGGTTTACAGGCAAATAGAGAATAAAAAACTCGCAGATATTCGTGAAGTTTATCGCCGGGGTCGACAATATAAACCTCCGGGTCAGTCCAGACCCAGTGCCGCTCATGGTAAGTTTTGTTCCAACGCACTGTAGGGCACAATATGACGATGTGCGCAAACGCGTCTCTGTAGCCACCATGAGAGCGGGGTAGCTCGAGAAGGTCCAGTGTAAGGACAGTTTTGCGTGACCATTAGTACAGAGCGTTGATAAAACGTCCATTTTCAATGTTGATCTGCACGTCCATGATGACGTACAAATACATGTTCAATGTGCCTGCCGTTTCCGCCTTTTTGGTGATTTGGACTGTGACTTCTCCACTCACTATGCGCGGCTGGCCACTGCCGTACAACGAGTCGTCATTGCTGGTTCTCATATCCAGCCATAGCCCGTACTTACTCGATAGGTACTCCCCTATTTTTACATCGGCCAGTCCAAGGTCTTTGGCGACTGCAGCGACTTCGGGGTGGCGCTTTGCCAAAGGGCCACTGGCAAAATATTTCCTGACCTCATCCCACTGCTGGTTTGCCCGCATTCCCTGGGAATACAACTCCCTTCGATCCTGTCCTCGACTTTTTCAATCTTGGGATTGTAAACAGATTCTGTGTTTTGGCCATACGCTGTCTGCGCATCCTCAAACAACATGAGTATTCCCTTCAAGTTTCCAGCGGGGACGTTGAGGTTGATTCCACATATTCTTGTCGAGGGTAACCCTACAAAGGTGCAATATGCGGTCCTAGAGGATGGCAAGCCGGCCATTATACCGACTGCGAATCATGCGGGCCAGGCTTGGCTCGCTCACAGTGTCAAACTCGAGAGAGATGTTGTCGATAGTGTAGGCGGCCTTGCTATCATCAGCTGCCTTGATAACGCGGCTGTAGTCGTTGAAGGTCAGCTCGTACTCCAATCGGTCGTCAAAGGCTGACTGAAAGAATGGCATATGGGACTCGAGTAACTCAAAGTCTAGCGGGATCGCGAATCGGTTGCCATAAGCATCTGCGATGGCCTTGTCCTCTGTCTGGGATTGGTTGCCATCTCCAGCATTCACCCTCAGTTTCAGCATGTTGCCTGCTGCCTCGTCAATACCCTGATAGACATGAGACTGGCGCTCTTGACATGATCTACAGACATGATCTCATTGCCACTTATTCTGATTGTGGTCTTTCTCACAATTGCCCACCCAAGATTCAGGACAACTGTTTGGTTTTCGTCGGTCGAATCCAGAGAGATGGTGAATGCGAGGCGGGCCGTTCCAGGAACAATCACATCTTGATCAGAGAGGTTGGGAAAGCGGACAAGGAGCTGATGATCCGGGTCGATTGTAGACGGGTTGTTCGTTACAACCACGCTCTTTTGGGTGCCTTTGACCCCGAGTGGTTCTTTCAGGCTTTGAGAAGGATTCAGTTTGCGTCCATACTTTGACGATGCCATGGTGTATTAAACTTAATTATAGTTAGTGTTTAATACACATGCTTCAACCATGGCGGAAGGTGGCTTTGAAATGGACACTTTTCGTAACCCTGAGGAGTTGTGCGTGCCGGACGACGAATAGACTTCATTTATGGAGTTTCCCAAACCTCCTATCTTAGAACCCTCAAATGAGCAAATGCTTGAAGATTTTGGTAACCGCAGCGACCAATTAACCGGCGAACTCCGTAAAAATGAGCTACTAGACCAGCGAGACCGTTTTGTAAGGTCTTCTTTATAATATGATAAAACATGACTATAACATTCAACCTACAAGGATTGAATACGAGCGGTTTGAGATCAATGACAGTGGTAAAACGCTTTACTGGGTAGAGGGTGATAAAAGAGTCCGGATAAGCTCTATAAAATTTGTGGGGTTGAGCACACTTCTGTTCCGTGAGCAGGGCATCACCATAACCAGCATTATAACTGCGCTGGGCTTTATGATCAGCACTCTGTTCCTTGCCTTGACTCGCGGGTCTGGAGTTACATCACCTTTTGGGGGGATAAAAGAGTGGGCAAAAAACACTTGCAAGCTCTCAGGAAATTACTGGCCCAACTGGCTGGAAAGGCCGCAACCATGCTACCCGGCATCATCGGAAGCATTATATCTTGGCTCCTCAACCTCTTGAGTAAAACTGCCGTTTGGCTCGCAGAAAACCTGTGAGCACTCGTGGTTGCCAACGGCGGCCTTTTGATCGTAATTGCGCAAGATTGGCTAGCGTAGAGCGAGCCAACCCAGCCCAACAGCTACACCAACAACAACCAGTGCGGTGAGTCCGTCGTAGTGCGCTTGCACCTCCTGTATCTCAACGGGTACATGGACTGGTGTTCTAACGGGCACCTTGACCGGATGTGTTGTCAATACAACATTGCCTCGACTGGCTGTGTAGGTTCTACAGCTGACCCTTCCATATCGTGCGACTGTGATTGAGTCGAGACGTTTATGTCTGCTTTGATACCTAATTTTTGCCCCGGTCCCGCGATGACTATCTCATTATTGTAGTCCTGAATGGTTCCAATCTGCAGCTCCATATCGCTGGGTGCCATGTACAACTCGATCCCAAAGACGAAGTTTACCTTAGAACAGGCGTATCGAAGCACGTCTTGGTAGCGCGCTATCGCACTCGGTATATCCACGGGACTCGCAATTGCATCCTCAACATTCCCCAAAAACTGGTTCTGGCTGTCAAATGCGGTGCCAGTGCCGATGATGCTCGTGCGGGTTTGTGCCTGCACACCTAGGATGGCCCAGACGTATGTGCGAATAGATTAGTTGATTCTTTCAACTCCGGCCTGGGTAAATCCTTTCGACTTGTTGAGTATAAAGGTCCTTCTAGCCGTTTCTCCAACATCACCCTGGTCTACACACATAAAGTCTATGGGTTTCCTGCGACACCAGATGCTGAAAATGACACGAGGTCTTTCCGATATGTGTTTGACGTCAGGTGTTTGCTTGGTTCAAGTACCTTTCTGAGCATGTCACTAACTTGTTTGATAGACCTGTCGCACCTTTCCATAATACCAGTGATATGGCGTTCCAAGCCCATTATTTTCGCTAAGTTTTTGTTGCCAGTCTGTGTGTGGAGAGATACCAAACTCCGGGCAGATTCGTTCATACGCCCTCTGGTTGTATGGGGTGTCAAAGCCATCCCACGTGTCGTCCTGTGGGAGCGGCACTTGCATCTCTTCAAGAATCCTGCGGATCTGATAGTACTCATGGAAACGATAGAGCGATCGCGCCATCGGGGTCTCAGAGTTAAGATGGTCCTCAGTAGAGACACCGCACCCTGTGGCAGCGCACTACACAGCAAAGTTGACTTTGTTTTGCCAAAACTCCAATCCTGGACAACTTTGTCTGAGGTCACCCGCGGCAGACGATACCTCTCAAACACATCGGGGTACTGCGTCTCGAACCATTCGTCGAACTCACCGGAACTCACTCGTATCTGAACACGGGCTTCAACGAGTTGTGGCGCATTTTTTGCGCCGGCCTGCACCCCAGGCTGGTACTGCGCTTTACTATGAATGGTGACTCCATAACACAATCATGTATCACACTATTTCTAACATTCAAAATGGAAAAGCTGTGCATCTCCAAAGGGTTATAGACAATACTTGTGGAAATCTAGATATTAGCCTAAGAAGGCTCTATTATCATGATTATGAAGCTGTTAACTATCAAAACCTAACAACTGCACAACGTATATTTTGGCGTGCTTCGCCTACTTCTCCTACAAAAACAATTAAAGTTCCGCCTGGGTTGTATACCTTTGAAGATTCGCGCATATACATGTATTAACGAATGAGATTCCTGGTTTATCCATAACATTGTCCAATAAAACTGGTAAGATAACCTTTAATATTCCAGGTGAAGTATTACTTGAATCAGGGGTCGATTTCACGAAGCCCTACGATTGATCGTAACTTGAGTTACACTGTACGAAGGAAAACCCATCGTAGGATAACCCAAGACCCAAATTATGGTCACTAAGACCCACTCGAAATATGGTCACCAAGACCCAAATGAAATATGGCCTGTTATAAATAACCAGAGATGCAAAGGAGAATTTAAATTTAATAGTGCCAAATATCAGTGGACCTGCTTACATTACTGCATATTCTTCAGCTGTTTATTTGTCATTGTATTAATTTTGACAGTATGTTGATGAGGTTGTCATTGGTGCCCCATGTGTGACTACCGGTGATCTGTTAGACCATTTCAAGGTGAATCTCGTCGTGCAGGGTATGACCCACATTCAGCCGGTTGCAGATGAAACAGACCCATATGAGGTATGGTCAAATCTACAAACTCCCTGTTTTTTAAAGACTGCACTGTCCTTTGAGCTCAAACTTGTCTATTATTATGGTTGCTAGAAAAAGAAAAATGGCCAACCAATGACCAAGATTTAGATATGAGAAACATGTACCTGTAGAGACAAATTGTCAAAATTTTGGGAAAGAAACAAGGCCACACAGATACCACAGACAAAAGGCCATGGTTTATTCCTCTATGATAGTATCATCTGACATAAAATGAGTTGGGATCAATGAGCAAAGTTCTATTGTTTTTTGTTTTTTTACAGGAGCCAAAGAAACGTGGAATCTTGAAGTTGATTGATTCAGCGAGTGACCTATCCATGTCCAAGTTTGTCGCCTGCATCATTAAAAGCAGGTAGGTCCCGAGCGAAGAGTGATGATAGTTCCCCAGGTCCAGATCTTTACAGTTTAAAACAAGTTTGTTAGAGAATGTAGTGCCTAAGACTGCCCTGTCTTGGTTTGTTTTGAGTTGATTGCTTGTGGATTGGGCTTTCAAGAATAGATCCTTTTGTGTGTCGTAAAAGGGAAATAAAAGGGATTGGGGGCAGGATTTGCACTTCGGCCGCCCGTCACAAAAATTTCCAAATAAAAGAAAATGTCCATTCTGCATCTGTGGGAGTACCTCTGATGTCGCCACTCTGCGTCGGGTGGGGAGGAAGGGTGATGACACTGAAGCAAAGCCGAGAGGACCCTCAGTGTGTGACTGCAGGGGGAATCCACAGAACAAATCATTCTTCAGTTGGGAAGATGGTCGGACGGCGATCTTTTCGGTTTAACCTGAGGCGTTCCTGCCGGGTGGCTGTGTGGAATGTTCTTTCTCTGCGAGATGATAATTATCTTTCTCTGCTATCACAAGAGCTTGGTTGGCTCGGTATTGTGATTGCTTCTCTCTCTGAGGTATGGCATCTAAAAAGCAGTGAGATCAGTGTTGGTGGATACACTTACTACTAGTCAGAATAAAAAGAGTTGGTATCAATTACATGACTATATTTCTCTTGTTTGTTTTTTTACAGGAGCCCAAGAAACTTGGAATCTTCAAGTTAATTGATTTAGCAATGACCTTTCCAAGATTGTCGCCCGCATCATTGAAAACAGGTAGGTCCCAAGCAAAGAGCGATGATAGCTCCCCAGGTCCAGATCTTTACTGTTTGAAACCAGTTTGTTTCTAGAGAATGTAGTGCCTAATACTCTGCCCTGTCTTGGTTTGTTTTGAGTTGATTGCTTGTATCAGACTAATTTATTTATTTATTTATTAACCAAGACCAACAGCAATACAAATCGCCAATTACAGGATGGTTAATAGTCTTGACTAGATTGAAATGGTTTCAATTCTACTCACAGATGAGAAATAAACCAGTTTTTATACTAGAAATGAGTTCTTTGTGGTCTAAGACACATATTAGGATAATTTGGAACACTTAAAGTTTGGGAAAAGGTCAATTTTGGGCCCAAAATGACAAAAATGACAAGGGGTACGTACCCCTTGCCATGTTGTCAATTTTGATGAAAAAATGAAATGGATTCAATTCTCTTCGCAGATGAGAAATATACCTGTTTTCAAACTAGAAATGAGTTCTTTGTGCTCTACGACATTGTTTTAAATGATTTGGAACACTTTGGAAAAAAAGGTCAATTTTAGGCCAAAAATGACAAAAGGGGTACCCCTTGCCATTTTTTTTTTCAATTCTGGATGAAAAGTCAAATTTTCTGAAATGAACATTTCTCCTCCCAGATGAGAAATAGACCAGGGGCCAATTTCATAGAGCTGCTTAAGCACAAAATTTGCTTAATTTGGCCATTGCTTGCTGAGCAAGCAATGAAGAAGTTTTGGCTGGCGTACTGATTTTATATACCAAAGTTTTTGGTGCGTAGCCAAATTTTGGTGCTTAATTCAGCTCTATCAAATTGGCCCCAGTTTTCATATTAGAAGTGGATTCTTTTTACTCTAAGACACATATTATGATGATTTGAAACACTTTGTGAAAAAGACGATTTTGGTGCAAAAAATGACAAAAACAACAAGGGGTAGTCCCTGCGTACCCTGTGCCATTTTTTCATTTTGTAAATCTGACATAAGAAATAGATGGGATCAATAACATGAGCATACTTCTTTTTCTTCTTTTTTTTTACAGGAGCCTGAGAAATGTGGAATCTTCAAGTTGATTGATTCAGCGAGTGATCTTTCCATGTCCAAAATTGTCACCCGCATCATTGGAAACAGATCTTTACAATTTGAAACCAGTTTGTTTCTAGAGAATGTAGTGCCTATTAGACTCTCTCCCTTGTCATGGTTTGATAGGAGTTGATTGCTTGTAAGCCTAATAGTCTTGACTAGATTGTAATGGTTTCAATTCTACTCACAGATGAGAAATAAACCAGTTTTCATACTAGAAATGGGTTCTTTGTGGTCTGAGACCCCTAATAGGATGATTTGGAACACTTTGGGAAAAAATAAATTTTTGGCTCAAAATGACAAAAACGACAAGGGGTACGTACCCCTTGCCACATGTTCAATCTTTGTTCAAAAATCAAATGTTCTGAAATGGATTCAGTTCTCCTCACAGATGATAAATATACCAGTTTTCATACTAGAAATGAGTTCTTTTTACTCTAAGACATCGTTTAAAATGATTTGGAACACTTTGGAAAAGGTAAATATTTGGCAAAAAATGACAAGGGGTACCCCTTAGCCATTTTTTTTTTTTTTTATGAAAAATCAAATGTTCTGGAATGATTTCAATTGTCCTTGCAGATGAAAAATAGACATATTTTAAACTAGAAATGCTCTTGCAGATATCCAACAACATTGAAAATAAAATATGTAAGTTAACCTTTACACTGCCAATTCCAATTTTTATATTTAATTTCCTGTAACATTGACGGCACCTTTATTACATTTAACAAAAGCAAACATTATTTCTAATTATTGCATGTAATTTTTGCATTGCTGCAAGACAATAAATACTCATCGTGTATTTCATATCATTTTATAGTGTCATTTTACAGAAACAGAATGATATAATTCACTTTATAACTTCACTTTATCCAATCCCGCTCACCCCATATTTTATATGGAACTGACCCGATACATCAAGGGTGCATCGTCAAATCCATGAAAATGATCCAATCTTACTAGTAAGCTTCTGTGCAATTTTATACTGCAGTATATGCCATAATAAAGTGATTGGAATATAAGATAAACTAAAATGTAATTAAATATCTTCAAAGAATAATCCAAATATTTGATACATTTGTGATTATACTTATGCTATTAGTAATGAAATCTTCATTTCAAATTCCTATCTACTCATTTTGCAGTGTTTCATCTATTCCTCCTGAACGAAAGATCATTTCTTAAATTCAGCAAGGTACAAAGAGAGTGTGAGTGACAATTATATGAAATAGGAAAAGTCATACTTATTTTGATATGAATGTTAAATAAGTAGTGTTACTTTTAGAGTATCACAACTGACACTTTCAAATTAATCTGTTACCACCTTACGTGTTCAGTGCATTAGAAAGTTGATTCATTGTTTTTTAATTGTTTAATTAGTAAATGAACCATACATTGTACATGAGGTGTAATTTTCACACAAGTATCTCAATCAACAAGGCATGGACAGGATATATTTTCATATTTCTTTATTTTCGAGTATGGATATTTTAAATTAATATTGCAGTAAAAAAAATCAAATGCAGAAAATCTACATTAAATCAAAATTACAATAGAATCTTCACAAAAAAAACTGCCTGCAGTTTGGTTAGGCTTAGCAAGACATTCCTTTAGTCAGTGTTAGTACAAGTAATTGCATACATACATAACCCTGTATCACAAATTGTTCAACATTTTGGATTAAAAAGCAAAAGCAACTAAAAGCTATCAATTCATATTGGCAATTCATGTGGTCCATATTGTCTGTCATTTAAAGGTTCAGTACAGGATTGGTAATAATACCCAAACAGAAAATAATATTCACATGTTTACGTATAATTCAGGGTATTTCCACCTGAAAAGGTGTATTTATCCGGAAATTAGTAAAACAAAGCCCGAAAACAGTTTTGATCTCATGGTAAGATCAAACCATTCTTAATCAATAGAAAGGAAAGAGATCATTCATCGCGGTGGATACAGCTTCGGAAAAAGGTGATCAAAGTAGTGCTGGGCAAAATCGGGTAATTTCAAATCCAGTTACTGATTGCAAAAAATATCAGGTTAACAATTAAACTATGTAATCACCTTCATGGTCGTGCTACTAGATCAAATGCTAGATAAAGCATTCAGATCAATATGTTATTTTAGGTCAAGGATGTGAAAAGTAGTGTGTTTCTTCTTGGACAAAATAACTTACTGAAATTCAAGTATGTATTCTACATTTTACACTTTTGTGTTGTTGAGCATAAGCCAAATGTTTGTCCTTTTTTTGCTCTTTCAGTTTCGGTTAACGGTTTGTGGAAATTTGTTACTGGATAATTAAAACCGGCTTGGTTAATCTATAACCAGATAAAAATCCCAGTACTAGATCAAAGTCACACGATGTCTTATTGCTGGTAGCGACGTTTCGGCTGCTGGTACTGCTAGCCTTCATCAGGCAACTGAATAACTGGATGCTGCGGTGTCCGTTATATCATGGAGGTAGAAATATTTCTAGAATATTTCTACCTCCATGGTTATATCCTGTAGGGTGGGATTCGCCGTGATTAGCAGGCTGTGGATGGGTCACTCCAGTGAATTCGTCATACGGCTCACTCTGCGGTCAGCTGGTGTACGCATCAAGGAGGCCATCCACATCCGCCTTCGTGACAACAACATCAATCGGGACATCAATCGACATTCCCGGATTTTGGCATCCCACCAACCGGCACCACGACAACCGCCAGGCAACAGATGGAACCACCCCAGCTGACCACAGAGTGAACCGTACAACATCCGCTGAAGTGACCCGTCAACAGTCCGCTGATCAGGGCCTTGTGGACGCGAATCCCAACCTACAGGATATAACAGACTGCAAACAGACGTTGTATAACAGACATTGCTACCAGCAACATGACACCACATGACTTTGATGACCTTTTTTCCTTAAAACCATTCTTTATGTAAATATAAGAAAAATTAAGTTGGGTTTTCGCTATTTATTTCATGATCATACAAAGTGTGAGTGCTGTTCTGTGACCTTTACCAATCATGTATTATACCTTTAAATACTATTATTAGACAAGAGAGAGTTATCTGTTATATCTGACTCTGTATTACCAATTATGTAATTCTACACTCTTATAACATACATTGTACATTTCCATTCATGAATTAATTGCATTAAACAATCAATAAACTACACATCGTGTTTATCCTAAATCAGCACCTTATACAAAAGCACATTTCAACAAAAGCCTCAAGGAAAGCAGTATTTGCACAATCACATAAATATCATGTTATCTTTAATCTTTGCAATGAAAATGCCCAGTGATTTGTAGGAGATTTCAAAATATTATCAAAAAACTGAAGCTTGATCGAAACTTCAAAAACAGATGTGTGCGACTCAAATGCACATTATGTAATCCACAAACCCATCATACTGGCATAAAACATATCAGGCGGTTTTCAGGCTGTAAGTGCAAGAAATGTAAGTGCAATGCCATTGTCCTAGCTTTTCTGTTACTTCAACCATTCGGATTAGTACAGTTACGAAACTTGTCATTATAGAAATGTTTTGCACAATTTGGGTTTTCTTTTCAAGTAGATTATGTACGCCTATGAATCTTGTTTTCTTTTGAGATACTGTCTATGAAAAAAATAATCCAATGCATGTACAGTATTCCATTCTTCATTTTCTGTTACATGTGTATATGTAGAGCAGTTAAGCATATTTCACTTTACTACATGTAATACTTCTAGACATACAAGTACTATTTGTACAATTTCAAAGTTTCAAAATGTCATGCAACACACTCATAATAATACATCATAAATAATGATGATTTTTTCAGATCAGCCAAATGGAAGTGATATACATGTATCATTTAACACAAGCATTCACTATGCACTGTACAATCAATGCCAATAATGTATCACATGTATTGATTTCCACATGATCTCTCAATACCATTGTTGAGGAGAAGACTGGGAAGATAGGGAAGACTTGTATTAATATTTTTTTTTCAAAAAAAAAAAGCTGCACAGAATTCTTTGGTAAGACAGGAAGCCTGGGCCCAATTTCATGAAATCCGTTACCGTTACCAACAATTCTTTGCTTACAGTAGCAGATTTTTTAGTTACGGTTACAGTGTATTTCACAGGAGAGTTTTCTTTTGGGTAACGGTAAGCAAGGACTTTCTGCAGAATGCATATGACAGCGTGTTAGCAGAAAATAATCACAGTTAGTCAAGAAACTCTTTGCTAACCAAAAGTCTTGCTTACGGATTTGATGAAATAGATTTCACGGGTAGCAGTGCCTGTAAGCACAAAAATAGGCCATAACGGATTACATGAAATTGGGTCCAGGTCACTAGACTACATGTACTTAGTTTAAAGTAATAACTGGAAAAATTAATAATGTAAATGGCCTCAAATCAACAGCGCATACACATTATGCAACATGGATGAAGGGACTAGGAACTAGTCTAGTATTGGTGAGACCATCTCATCTCAGGTTTGCTGGGGATTGTGTATTTTAAAAATCTCAGAAATCCAACAAATTGTTATTTTTATTGAAAGGGAACAAAGAAAAATTTACTGTTTTCCGGAGATCACTGGTTCAATCCTGCTCCGGTTAATTGTTCTTTGTTCACCTTTCAATAACTTAAAATTAATCCAGTCAGTTGCGCTTGTGGTTATTTGTTTATTTAATTGTTATTTTTACAAAATGTGTGCCTTTTTCCCCCGGGTGTCCTATCAGAGATCACGATGCTTCTTGTGAAAAAAGGCATTTATATCTCACCACACAAAGAAAAAACCTAACTATTCAAATCAGCAAGGAAACTTGTCCTGTTACCATGGTTACAAGACTAATCTAATCTCCAGAGGGCGCTAGTCAGGCACATGCTAGGAGCACGTTCAATCACAGACTATCTGTCAACTACTAGTCACTTTCGCATGGTAACCCGTACACTCAATATTCCACGGGTACCAGGCACAATCTACCGGTACCAATTGCTGACAGATGTAGTCGCTGATCGAAGTTGCTGTAGGTGATGGGCCACTAATTAGTCCACATTGGCTCTCATAGCATCTCTACCCACAATGATACGAGTTGCTCACAGTCTGTGAACAAATATAGCATATCCTAACTACAGAAATTACCATTATTAACAGGCTTACTTGTTAACATGCATATCATTTGAATCATTGAGCCACAAACTATGGATCCCCTCCAATACATGTCTTAAGGTGTCATCCATTAGAGCATAAATGCAAAGCTGGGGACTGAAACACAACATTCATTATTTTGAAGAGCACGTACAGGCTATACATTTTTAAAATAGTGAAAACAAATATGTTTCTATACATTATTACTTCTATTAATATATAAAATACTTTATTTGCATAACTTACAGATCAATTACTGGCAGTCACATTTCAATTCAAAGGAGAATTTTCTTTTCATATACATGCATTATATAAATTCAATGTGGCACACACTGGCATTTCTAAAGAGTGCATTTACATGTATGAGAACTTTAACAAGTTTGTTATCAAGTACCTCTACACTTTTTGTATGTTATGCAAGCTTCATTTCAATGGTTACCATAAGTATCCAAATTATGATCAAAGTGTCCTTATTTAAAATCCTGAAGGTCTAATCATTTTCTTGTAAGATTGTTTGATTTAAAGTCAAAATAGATTACCATTCATACCGTAATAAATGGCGTAGTGAGTAAATTCTATAATACATTAATTACATGTACCATCTGACCATGGACAATGTAATGATGTCTTGCAAAATACATGAATTGCTTCAAACTCAACATGACAGTAACATCATGAAATCAGTACATCTAGTGTCAGATTACTAAGCAATTAAGAAAGATATCAGACTTGTAATTGTCACACTGTAATTACAATCTGTATACTGGCTTATAACACTCCTGAAGAATTATTTATTGTCACTTTATTAAATGAACTTTACCAGAAAGAATTCATATACAATGGTATGACACTGTGTGATATTTACTTAGACTTTTTTGTATCATAATGCTGGTATGTTTAACTTCCATATTGTTCTAAATTGCACACAAAGATCAGCAAGCCTCATCCCTGTTTGGGTTATATCTTGTTTAATCAGTAAAAAAAAAAGATTACTCACTAAAATAACATTGTGAGATAAATACCTTTTCACTGTACTTTTGAGAGCCTTGGTTGTTTGATTATCCTAGAAATAATTATGACAACAATACTCTAGAGACAAAAACCTTTCTGGATGTTCCTAAATATGAACACCGGTGTTGAGTAGGAAAACCTACATAGAAAGTCCTTGAGAATAACAGTACTTTTAATAACAAGGAGAATTGTTAGGCAAACATAATCATTTCAATCTATTTATGCTCTACAATTTTGGCAAAAGCAGCAGCACTGTCATCTTTCATTGTCTGACTTAATTCCTTGGCAATAACCTCACCTTAGAAAGATGTAACAAGATTCCATTTGATCCTTCATCCAAGTCCTCATCACTATAAAACTCAGTCCATACTGGACAATGGTCAGAGACTACCCCACCCCAGGACCAAGCATCTGGTATCAGGGGGTGTGTCAGGCCATCTCTTACTACATGTGATTCACCTGAAATTAAAGCATAAAGATTAGAATTACTTGCTAAAAACAAAACATTGTCACAAATAAAAGATTGTTCAATGTTAAGTTACAATGATGTCTAGCTGAATGCAAAATCCAGGTACTAATGCAGACCTTTACATTGTGTAAGTAATGGTTCATGGTAACATTTTCCAAAAGATGAATAAAAAGCTGGACCTGTCAAGCTAAAAATGTTCGCTGTGGTTTATCATAAGTGCATATCTTTACTGGCTTTGCCCATATTCTTTCACACAGTTAAACATATTTGATGAATCTTTAACTAAAATGTTATACAGGCATATTCACATTATGAGTGTCAATAGCTACATGTGACAGTGCTTAAAAGAACAACTTCAGCAACTAGAGATCATTGAACTAAGTTAAGTTGCAACAAGTGACTGATCAACTTAAAGGTACATGTAATGTACATTGGTTTTTGTCAAAGACATACAGATTCATGGGCAAAAATATCAAGAAAGATACAGTAATAGTCATCTGCGAAAATTTCAGTCCCATACGGTGCCCACTTTTTGAGAAAACAGTGAAAAACAGCCATAGTATTTCTTAAGTCTTTTCTCTTTTATTTTTGATCTTTTAAAAGATCAAAAAGATTTGCAGTCATTATTTTAATAATTTCTGGATAAATACACCATTTTAATTTAAATCCTTTGTAACTGGTGACTGATCTGCCAAACTCACTATGGATAAAACAGATTATCTAGGAAACGATCAATGAAAGTCATTAGAAACTTGGCAATATAAAACCTTCAAAACACGGAATTAATTACCTAATGTCATTAGGAGTTCAAAAGGGAACAACTGGCAACTCGGGACTGACTGGCTTTTACAAATCACTGAGGCATGGAACATTTGAACATATCTGATGTTCCTCTCTGGTCTTGCTGTATGTAGTCTGCACACATCTCTGATAAATTCGCCTTTAGAAATACCAAATGCTTAGAGTTAGGAGGGACTGTCCTAACTCCAAGCATTTGATATGTTTCAGGTCATTTTGGCTGATGAACAGTTTGCAGCAGTTTATTACTTGTATTAAGCAATTCCAGGCAGCTTACTACCAGACGGAGATGAGGGAAGCTTTGTGTGATTAATAAAATACAAGTCTTTCCAAGCTCAAGGATACTTAAACATAAATGATATCCTAATACTGCATTTCTTCAGTCATTAATGATTCAAAATCACTCACCAGTATGAATCTTGGCCAAGCTTTCGCTAAACCATGCATTGTCATAGCAGTGCGATCCTTCTGGCTTTTTGGTGCTGATATTAGTATAATTCTCATCAGTTACAGCATGACTAAACCCAGTAGTGATGAGTGACTTAAAGGCAGGGGAAGATGGAGCACTGTTAAAATCACCAACAATCAGGATATCATTCTCATCTGAATTAAGGATTACAAGGTGAAAATAAAAATAAGTTTGCAATCAAGTAAATGAGGGACCACCTACAATCCCACCTGAAGCTATGCATGGTGGAAGTACTACAATAAGGTAAGTTTTGCGGTAGCACCAACATGACCAAGTACAAGAATCTCTTCTATGAGTGTCTCAGAACCACACAATCAGAAAAGATTCTTGTGTACACATGGTGCTACCACAAACCTTACCTTATTTACATAATGTAACAAGAATCACACAGATCAAAATCCATATTACATTCAGGGCCGAATTCATGAAAGGTGATTTTCTTCCGTTTTACTAATCACTGTTTACATCCTAAATATTGTCTAAACACACTTTGCACGCGGACAGCTAAACGCATTTTTTTTTCCAATTTCACGACGGGTGTTTTGAAACCGTTTAGCTACATGCGTGCAGTTTGTCTCGTAAGCTGCGTTTAAGTGGTGATTATACAATAGCAGCAATCGTAATGACCCAGGTTCCTTTGTTAACAATCGTCTGCGCCGTTGCGTAACCTTTCCCTGGACAAGATTCTTGGGGGGGGGGCGAAAGCGCTTGCATGTCCATTTTGTACATTTAACAAGTCGGATAAAAAGCGAAAATAGGAGTATAAAATTTCACATGATTGCGAATGGGTCTCATTCAGCTCATCAGAAGACAAAAGGCTGGGGTTAAGGACAAGAAAGATGATTCAGACACTAACAGAAAGAAACAAACATCCTGGAGTGAAAGCACTTTCCCCAATCGAAAAAGAAAGTACCACAAATAAAAGGAACTGAAGGAATTGTGGCAAGGAATGAAAATTAAGGCCATGGCTGAATACAGGGCTTAAACAACATGTACCAACAAACAATGTGGTCAATGTACAGTGTATATCTTACTTGGTAGTTGTTCCATTAGGGCATCTTTCAGAAGTGACAACTGGCTGATTTCTTCCTGTCATGTAAAGAATCATCAATACAAAATGTGTAAGTCTTTCTTTTGCAAGATTACTTTGCCAGCCTGTCAAATTAGGAGTTGAGATACAAATATTCAACATGTTTAGTTCATATCAATACTATACTGGTTAGTAAGGTATTGACAGTATTGAGTCTATGTACTTCAGATGAAGTTAAACACTCATTCATGAATTACATCAGTATTGTGTATGTACTGTAAAGTAACTTTTGTACTGCTGTTGTGATCAAAAACCCATTAATACATTGCCATGGTTTCCATGGTTTCCAATTGAAACTTACCTCTAATCTGTCTTTGGAACTGTTGTTGAGGCCAGCAAATTTCAGATGCACTGAGACTAGTACAAAGTCTAATTGATGAGCCTTGAAGTAGCCTAAGAATGGTTTCCTTGCAAAGTGTCTACCATTAGTTCCTCTTTTAGGTGATTGAAGGAGAGCTGATTCTGATAATGTGATGCCATCTGATGTATTCCACATGAAACCATTGTATTCCACTCCCTAAATAGTGTCCACAAATACAAACTCTAAATCCTTTATTCATGTTCATTTTATTATGCACAAAATAACATCATATGAATTAATTATATAATAACCATAAAGCTTGTGGGGAGGCATTATTATGACAATTGCTCAAGATTAGTTTGGACTGACTTTCCAGTGCTGAGGAAGATGAAGCCAAAGCAGACTGATTCATGTACACATATACATGATATATATATATAGACAGTGATATCGCGTAAAATTATCTTTGCGGATAAAATCAGCCAAATACGGGAAATGCAAACACCCCTCTCAGTCTATTGTTTGTGTGGCTACAACATTGACCCTTGACCATTCATATAGTTGAATACCAAATAACTTATAACTGTGCCTTGATTATTTCTTTTCAGAGTCATTCATTTTATCACTTAATGCCAACAAAACCAACTTCTAAATCTGTTTCACACTACAAGAGAATGTAAAGGTTTTCAAAGTCAAGTACAGTGATAGTCACACCATACATTTTGAGGTTTTACACAATTCAATCTTATATAAAATGCATGTATCATAAAAATGCAATGTCATATTGCTTTGCACTTGCAGTAGTTATCACCCAAGTGTGAGAATAATAATTAGTGACTTTGGGATGAATTTGTACTGTATGAAGGCATATACATGTATAAGTGTAACAAACCTGGAACATTCTTCCTGCCGAGTCTGAAGTAATATACTTCCAGATTCCTCTTGTATTAGGCCAGTTTCTTACAACAGCCAAACATGGATCATTCAACTCAGCACAGATCTATACACATGTACAACAAAGATAAACTGTTTAAACAACGTGTATGGAAAAAAGGGTTTTGTATATAATATAGTTATGTTTGTGTAAAAGAAATGTCCTATAATTTTCTTCCAACTTAGGCCCCTACCTGAAATATTGTATGTTTGATAATTTAAAAATTTAAAGGTTATGACCCTATTTTAGGGTATGGGACAATTACATTATGTGTACTTGAAGTTTAAATGACAAAATAAAATCCAATGCCTTGCCAAGTACTTGGTACTCAACATGCTCAATAACCATAACCATCATTTTTAAAAATTGCATGATGATTTCTCAACAATATTGACATGAGATTTCTGTAGACTGCAACCAATATAAATAATGCTGTACTTCAGACATGTCAGAGAGGCATGAGCTGAGAGGAAAGCCGGAGCCTGAAATGTGTTTTGTTTACTCAATATTTCCCTGTATTTTCAGCATGTTCAGTAACAATCTAAATAGCCCACATAATATATCAGTTATTCAAATAAAACAGGTCAATTATTCAGTAAGTACCAGCACTAGTCAAACTACATGTAGTACATGTATGACTTGTGCATATACATGTATACATGTACATGTCTATTAGGACAGCAATACATTCATGACATTACATGTATAAGTGATATCTAGCCAATGACACAAGCTTTTAAGGCCAGCCATGCAAACTCAACTTCATGATGCTGTAAGTGATTTTATTATTATTTCTTTAATATGTTTACATGGATACATACGGTACATGTACTGTACATGAATGTATAAATATCTTAACAATTTTCACTGAATACATGCCTGAGGGTCTAAATCATGATTCCTGTTTGCTGTTAATTAATACAGTAGGTCATCATTATTTGTTTACCTAGTGTAAGCTGTGCATGGCCAAAATGTCCAATTATTATAGAGTAATGTAGTACTACATGTACAATACTATAGGCCTAATGGATTGTTATCAATTAAACTAAACATATACAACAATACCAAGTACATTTCTACAATCAAATCACTTGCACAAATGTGAGGGTGAATTCCAACAGTGTACAGTATGTATCATTACAGATAATTACCATAGACCCGAGACCAAGTTATGATGAGTTAAAGGAGACAAGAGAGTAAGAGATTTTGAAGCACTTGAAATGCTCCAGTAGAAATGTCAGTTTCACCTTAAATACATGTACCATGATACAACTCATCCATGACTACAAAAACATTACACTGAAAAAAAGACAGGTACCAGGGACCAATTTCATAGAGCTGCTTAAGCACCAAAATTTGCTTAAGCACAAAATACCTTGGTAAATAAAATCAGTATGCCAGCCAAAACTCCTTGTGTATGTTATGCTCAGCAAATAATGGCTGAATACAAGTCAAAAGCAGTAAACATCACATGAACATTTGGTTGGTAATCCTGTTTGATCAAGGAAGACTTTTCATGCTTAAGCAAATTTTTGTGCTTAAGCAGCTCTATGAAATTGGCCCCTGTACACATACTGTACTAGTGTACATAAGTGTCACAAACTGGCATGGTTACAGGTTGGCGTTTGTTTTTCAAAAACATTGACACAATTTTGTAAAATCAAGATTTTAACAGATGTTTTTTGTTTGTTATTTTAACAAAATGTACAAATGCATGTACTGTATGTGTACTGAACATGTTCACTATGAGCAGCTTACAATGATGCGTATGCATCATGTACATGTACATGGTAGTAGGGCTGTTAGGGTTGTACCATGGTTGTACATACAGTGATAATTTTGATGTTGTGGAAAGTAAAAATGATTTGATTTGATTGAATTTGATAAAGGGTTGAGTCGGATGCATAAGTGCATCACAGAGTCAACACACGCCGACGTACAATACAAACTGCACAAATACTAAAGTTATGCATCAATAGGAAGTACATGTAAACATGAAGGTTAATTGTAACGTATCTTTAATATGCAGTTCCGTATACATGTAGGCCTACAGTTTTAAGGTTATCATGTTTGTACACAATGTACACAATACCATGGACATACAGTATGTCATGTATGTACTGTACATGATGCATTTATTGCAGAACATGTTGAAATGAATTTTGGTAGATACTTACCACAGCCAATGCATCCTTGTCAGCTATTTCTTGTAAGGCCACTACACCAAGTCTGAAATGATCACAAAATACACCATTATCATGCCAAAATCAGCTACAACTTCAATGTGACAAACAACAAGCCCTTTCAAGTCAACATGGGAATGTCTAAATATCCCACATGCATGTAACTACCATTGGAATCCACTGACTAATGATACTTAACTATGTATGTCATGACATAATTTAGGCCAGTTGGTCCATAAGCTGATGAGAGACGCACAATTTGTGACAGTCTTTGGGGATGTTTGTTTAATGCACAAGATCCCAAATTTCAGGATCCAAGTCCTATGCAGGGTACGCTAAAATGGGATCCGGATCAGTAGAATCCGTGATCTTGTGCATTAAACAAACAGGCCCTTAGTTACCCCTGTAACATTGTACATTATGACATAACCAGCCCCATCACCAGCTTGAGCCATGGGGGAATGAGACATAAACAAAGCACAATATTGTTTGCTGGTAGAGGAGGGCGTGTCATCTGTCATGAACTCACCAGGGGCCCCGTTTCCCTTTACCTTATCAACTGGGACACATTAATTCAAGTGCCAACTGAATTTAGTTAAATTTTAGGAAAAGCTGGGAGTGTGTAAATCCACTGATTGATACATGATGATGTAGTATATTACATGGACACTGATATTCATAAATCATACCCAGCCTTACATGTAATGAAATGCCACATTAATGTATACATACATGTGTACATGTAAGGCCAAGGACGACACTGATAATATTCACAATGGATGAGATACAGACACCAGATCAATACTCCATCAAAGCTACAATGCAAGACCTTGTCATCTAGATTCATCATACATAGCAATAGTAGGTTTAGTCAGGGAGGTCATATCTTGAATGTGTACAAGCAATGGGATCAAGTTAAAGTGCTAGACATTATTCAAGTTTAACGTGCAAGAGGCTTATCACAGGTCTTCATTTTACAATAATGGCATCTAATTATTGTTCAATTGTCTTACCTGTTTTCTAGTATTGTCATACAGATGACTTCTTTAACTCCAAGATTTTCAGCTTTTTCTTTGCTAAACTGTTGCAGATTCCAAGTTCCAATTCTGACTGTGCTTCTCCCATCATTGTGTTTTTCTAATGGAGAATTAATGACTGGTCGAGCCCAAGCTTCCATTGATGTCATGATTAGTGGCAGAAAGATTTGATCAGTTTGTGTGGCTTGTGTTGAGCTGGTTTTAGAGCATATCAAAATAGATCTTGGTGCATCATTCACAATCATATCCTCTTCATCTGTATGCAATAATTTCCGCATTTCAAGAAATGATGGTGTAGACACAGTACTTTCTGAAGTCTCACCAATCGTTAAATAATTTCTCATGAGTTCAAACCTATACGATCCAATTTCAGGGATCTTACTGACATCAGTGAGTAGGGTAAAAGGGCCATGTTCTTCACGGTATCTCACTATCACCTCAGCTAGTTCCTGACCAATGCTCAATATTTTGGCAAGGGGTGGAATTGTGGCAGTGTTTACATTGACTTTATTTTCAAATGACACCTTGGAGTTGACCCGATGATAGGAAGTACGACTTGGGACTCTGTCAATAGGAGATACCACAGCATAAGGACCACAGTAAATTTCAGTCCGAAAAGCTTCAAGTTTGGTAGCACCAACGCCAGTCACCAATGCCAAATCCTCTGGTTTTCTGAAACCGCCAATATGATGTCTATATGAGATAATATTCTTGGCAATGTTTCTTGTAACTCCTTGTAATGTCATCAGCTCTTCTTCAGTTGCCTCATTAATATTCATTTGATTGAACGTCATGTCAAATTCCTGTGCGTTATACGATGCACTGACAAGTCGTTTGCCCTTCTTATAAGCAGCTCTCTCATTCTGGCTGTGGAGACGACTTTTATTTGGGCAACGGCCACAGCAACTAGTAACCAGCCCCATGCCTGTTGTATTTGTTGTGAACACTTCCGATAGTTGAAGGAGCTACATGCCTACTACATGACAAACGCATGCATTCACATTACCTGAGAACAAACCAGAAAAATAACATCAATCTCATTACAATGAACCAAAGTCAATTGGCTCATAGTAAAATGTACACATTTACATCAATATGAAACACCTGTACCTTAGGGACTACACACATGACACAAGCACATGCTGTGCATTAGCCTTGAAGTTGACATAATTGGCCTATTGAATATAATGACAAATGTTGTTAAGCAATCAAGTCTTTGTTGTAGGGCCTACCTAGTACTGTACAAGTGCTAGGATCAAATAAAAAAATTTCACTAAAAGTACACTACACACCACTTGGTTTAAACGATGTGTCAACAAAACATCTATGCCAAACACACATGACTTCATGCTTGTTTCTAATTGGTGGAAAGCCATGTAACAAGATGGTGGATGCCCCAAAATGACTCAAATTGTCGGAAAACATAGATTTTCATCAAACGGAATGATCTTAAGCACAAATAAATAAGCTGCATTTCATCCTTCACATTCAGAGAAAAGGTAAAATGATTTTCAAGCTGATTTGCGATATCTTTGTTGTCATATGGGGACATTTTTCAGCGCAAGTACAGTGAAGTAAATTTGTTTCCATGTAAAATGTCAAACTCTGTAAGATTCTCTAGGCGCTAGGCTGACCAGTTACTGGGTCTAGGACTGAACTGATTCCAAAACACATTTCCGGGCGATTGGAAAGTTCGGGACCCTTCTGTGTTTTGACTACATGCCTACATGCCTGCATGCCGGAACAACTGTGACTACATTCCATTGTGCATGTTGTGCATGATAAAAACACAGGAGGGTTTCGAACTTTACAATCGCTTATTTTAGATATGATACCATCCAAACCCAAATCCACAAAAAGGAAGTACAGCGTCCCAGTAATTGGCATTACTTTAGACTACCTATTCTTAGTGTTATTTTGTAGTGACACTGATACTTGGCAGTAGGCCTACAGTTGCCTACTGACTGAGTACTGTACTGTCACTAACTACTGTGGCACTGTCCACAGGGATGCACGTATGATACTTCAAGATTTATGCTTGTGCAGTCTCATTTTTGAAAATGACCCACAACTTTTCAATTTTCTGTGTCACTCCGCTTGCCGAAATGTCGATGTTTACCTGCCGCTTGAATTTGTCTAGTCCGCCTGTGCATTATTAGATCTACCATTTTCTGAATGGGTGCAGCTTGATTTCGCTGGTTCCCACGGTTGCTGCATGCCTTGAAAAGGCTCTTATGTGCGCGGATACCAGTTGTGGAAGATTCATTTTTTATTGAGGCTGGCTCCCACTTATTGTGCGGTGTGCGTGCATGCGTGATTTTGATGTCTTCTTCAATGTGATCATCTCGATTTAATTTATTGCACACCCCTATACAAAAATGCTTTGGCCCATACTAAAAATTTATGAATGAACTTGAAAACAGCCATCTTTCTTCAAGTGGAGTGGCGCAGAAAGTCAATTTTTTTTCTTGAAAAGTTGTGGGTCAATAGGGCTCCGCGCTCGAGCTGTTTATAGAATACGCCCTTTGTTATTGACAGCTATAGTTACCCGGATGTTCGGACAAACATCACAACGTTTCATTGTCAGTTAATGGGGCCACATGCGACTTGTTTGTCTGAACCTCTGAATGTGACCTCAAGAGCGCGGAGCCCTATTGCAAAAATGAGACTGCACAAGCATAATAACTGTATAAGGATCAAGAAAAAAAATAATTCAGGGGAATTCACGATTTAGGAGTCGCGGTAGGTGGCTCGGTGCTGCAATGTTTCACCAAAATTTAATCTATCAATTGTTTTCAAAACCCATGTAGCGTTTTCAGATATATGCTACCCCAGTGTACACACCCGAGATTGAAGGTCATGGAAAAAATTCCACTGACGGCCATTACGGAAACAGGGTTATTTCCTCCAAAAGATTGGAAAGCAAGTCATGATAAACTTCTATCTCAGGTGTACTGCGTACACTGGGGTAGCATATCTGAAAAGTGAGATTTTCAGTGTTTTTTGACGGTCTACAATGATACACTTTTAATGCAGCGGTAGCCATTTTTCTCATAACGCCCTCTGTCGGTCCCATAGGTTTGTGCACAAGTGATGGCAGTCAGTGGGATTATTCCCAAGTTCATCATGACTTGCATCCAATAAGTTAACTCTTGGAGGAAATAACCCCTGTTTTCGTAATGGCCACCAGTGGAATTCTTTCCACGTTTCCAGTTTAAGGTCAAAGTAAATTACACACAATAGTAGGCCTAGGACTAGGAGCAATTGCAGAATACCCCGCCACGCGAAAATGCCCCCTCAAATTCAATGGATACGAGGTTGAGCGAATCACGAATGGCGGAGGAGAATTCTACCTTGCAGTGCAAACTGGCTAGTCCCAGTGTTGTGTACAGCTTATTAGAGAACGAAGCATCCCTATGTGAACCACGCTAAATAAATGGGGAAGGTTGGAAAAAATTCTAAGTCCAATGTGGGTCCGGGGTAATGGATACGCGGATACGAAGTGATCTGCACACACTGTGTACAAAGCACATTCACTGAAGCGTGACTCCGTATCCACGGATCCGCGGCTACGGGGTGGGCAAGGTGAGTGACAGGGTATTCTGCAATTGTGCCTAGGCCTATACTCGTCTAGGGGTTAGTAGTTTTTAGTATCGTCCGGTCATGAGTTTCCGATGGACATATGTTTTCGATGACGAAATTTGATTCCCATTTACCGCGAGACCGTGCGTGATACTTTGTGATCAGTATGCCTGAAGTGATGACTACACTCAGGGCTATCTCCAACATTCAGGATATTGAGAATAAAGTTTTCAGTTGTGAGTGATACTCAAAAGTAAAAAACTATGTAATTTTGGGTATAGATTACTAATGCATTTTAAGGCTAATGTTCAAACGTTTATAAAAGACACAATCTGTGGTCAAATATTCCAAACTAAACTGTCGTCTGCTCGAACAACTTTCATTCTTCCGATGTCAGACGGCAGGTCACGTGATCCCAGTGCGATCTGGGTTTTTATGGCATGCCAATGTAACAAAAGTGTTAAAGTCTTTCTCAAATCGAAGTGCCATAATTTTATTTTTCTCTTTTTAATTTGAAACTTTGCTAAGCTGATGAACTTAAGCTATCCACGTTTAGGCCTCTCATAATGATGCCATATATTATAAAAATGTTGTGATAATAATTTTACCTACCATGATCTGTACCAAATTCTCATTTTGTTGATTCATCCATTTATTTATAAAAAATAATTTATCATTCACGATCTTTGAATCAAAACAGTTTCAGGACCTTTTATAAATAACTCCATTGACCCAGTTCGATCAAATCAAGTCAGGACAACATTTCATCAATTTTTGAGTGACTTGGCACGCCATAGCTACTCCGATGTCAACGAACTTTGCCGCACAACCAAGTTATCGAAAACTGGTGACGCTTTGTTTACATAGCGGAATCGATGTCGCTGTAAATGACGGACAATATTTCCAAAGAAAAGACTTCAACTTCGAGGATTTTTACAGAGTATAATCTGGAAGTGTCCAGTTCAAAGTTAGTGAAGTGATTTTCTGAAATTTTATTTCGTTTCTGTTTTATAGAAGTTTTCCCGTTATCCCATCGGAAACCGGTGACTGCAGGATAGGCCTAGTCCACAAGGATTATTTTCAAACCCCATAATTTCCCTCAAAAATCAAAGCCCTGCCATCTTTCCACAAATTTACATGTAACCTTGCTAATAATGAAGAGGAAATCTCAACTCAACTGGTCAACATATTTAATTTAGCCAGAGTTAGCCTAGTACTAGTAGGCCTAGTACTAGTAGTAGTAGTAGTAGTAGTGGCTAGTTTACTGTAGAAACTATGTCTGAAAATAATCCTTGTGGACTAAAGCACTCTAACCCCCTAGTCTATATACACTACTCACGGTAAAACACGACTGTTGTCATTAAGGAGACGTTTCAAATATTCTGTGAAGTTCCGTCAAAGTCAAACATGACGAAGGTTTGTTGAAATGAAAAGTTCCCCAACTCCCAAGTTCATCACCGTCATTTCGACATCATGTTGGGTGTCAGGTGCATAGACGGCACGCCTTCCATCCAGTATGCACAACAATCCGTACGTACAGATTATCTATGACACTGGGTACCTGACCGACCGGACGGACCCAGTCCCTGAAGAAATAGCGCCCTCTAATGGTGACTTTTGTGGGTTATTTTTTTTACAATAAGAAGTGTTTTGAGCTTTGGTTTTGAGTGAAGTTCTAATAGTCAGAATGATGAATTAACATGGTCGCCCATGTTTCATCTCCCCACTAAATTACCAAGTAGAATGGCCAGATGAATTAAAATGAAAGTGTATCAGACAATAACTCTCACTAATTGGAATCAAGTTCTTGCCAGGCAGAGCAGCAGACTGGTCCCAGCTAGTACACCTCATTCCACCTTGTCAGTTTATAAACATGTAAAGGACTCTCACAATAAAGCACCAGTTTTGACCATAGCAAAAACTTCAGAAGTATAATTATAACCATGAATGTGCATAGAAACGAAAAGATGAAGTTGGGAGGAGAGGGAAGGAGGTAACATGGGTTTGCTTCCATCCATTAGCAGCTGCTGCTGAGTGCTGACTGTCCGTAGTCTAGAGAAAATGGTGCCCAGACAAGTGCTAAAATTGCGCCCCTAATCCCAACTTCTGATGCCAATGGGAAAAAAATCAGACAATTTGAAATTGGAATCTTTTTTTTTCTTTGTTCATTGGATTAGATTTCCAAAAGGTTCACAGACAGCAGGTACTTTTTTTGGCCTTTGCATTGTTTGTGCCCCCCTTAAAATTGGCACCCACGTGCCCCTCCCCCTAAGCCATTTGCGAGTTAAATCTGAATAATATCTGGTACGCAGACTTCTTTCATTGCACATAAACACCCCAATTTGAACTTCCCAGACTAAAGACTGTTGCTATATCACATGATTCGGGGCAAGCTTTTGCATATAGTGATACCCATCTCTGGAGTGGACTGGTTCCTTTGTGCCATTCTTATCCATTATGAACAGTGCATTGGTGCAAGACGTCTGTTATGTAACTAAGCAAAAGCATGCCCCGAATCATGTGATATAGCAACAGTCTCATTAGTCTGGGAAATTCAAACTGGGGTGTTTTTATGCAATGAAAGAAGCCTGTGTACCAGTTACTATTCAGATTTATCTCGCAAATGGCTTATTGATGTATACAGATCTGGAAAAGTCCATAAACTTTTACACACATTTACTTATTAAACCCTGTTATTTAAAAACATAAACACAATATCTGCATAAAAGAAGAACACAGACATCCACATTAGTTTATTTGAAGATTTATTACATGTTGTAAAAGCTTTGTGGAGATCGATAACTTTTACATAATAAAATGCTGTGTGGAATTTCTATTTATGATGAGCAAATACCACAATTCTCTCCAATATTAATGCAAATGTCATGATTACTTCTGTCAGTCAGTCAGTATACCACAAAACAACAAAGTCTGGTATAATGCCTTTAAGTAGAAATAGTGTATGACATACATGTACACTGCCCCAAACCATGAATATCTGGCATCATTTGGAAATTTAGGGGTTTGATATATGAATAAGAGAAAAAAAACAATAACAAACGTACAATGTATTCAACAAGGTAACGATCCATTTAAATATTTCATAACTTTTTATGTTAAGGTTACAAAAAAGCACGCACTGTACATGATATATAAGACACTAATTCTGTGCTACACTAACTGTTAATTCTACACTATTCTCAAGTGTCAATTCTACTGATATATTTGCAACAATACTAAAATAATATACAATCACATGTACATCAGCAATCTGGCTATATTAAGCACACATTTTGACTACCACAGGACACAAAAGTTACGGTATTCCTCCAAAATGAAATTGTTTGAGGCACTAAAGTTGTTAAAATAAAACACAAAAATGGGAAGCGAGTCTGAAAATTTGTTTATAAAGTTAGTGACATAAATGAATGAACAGACAGATATTCTACAGCAAAATAAAGTGCCATTTGTGAATTTGTACTATTTCAAATGCCAAAAAGTTTCCTTTGTTATATATTAATACAAATGAATTAATAAGAAAGGTAGAATATATTCCAATCTACACTTATGCCTAAGCAGCTTGCTCCAATGACTAGTTGACACAAGTAAGTAATGTTAACTGAATAGAAAACTGTCATTTAGAGATGCACCTACGTCCCTACACAGATGGGTCAAATCAAACCATTATAACAATGTGACAGGTCATTCACATAATACAGGCAGTCAAAACAAATAAATGAGTTGTCATGTTAGGAGGAAAATGTGTGCACCTATGCAAGTGCTCATGTGCTATCTTTACATAGACTACATGGACTGCAAAACAAACATGACAAAAGACATGCAGAATGCACCTATACAAGACTAAGTCCGTGAAAGTTTTTACAAATAGAAAGGAGGAGTTTCCAAAAAGGAGACCATCAAGTGTCTTCATTTGTTCATTGTTTTAGTAGAATAAACTGTTCATACAGCCAGATGTTTAACTAATACAGCATTTTATACTATAGTTAATTATTTCCTGCATAAATGTTAATTAAAAAAATACATAACTTTTAACAAAAACAAGCAACAAATATTATGACATTTGCACTGTGTATGAATGTGATACATTAAAGCATTGGAATTATGCCACGTGAATGAACAAATGATGAATAAGTATCTAACTTTCTTGTAAAAGCCAGACGTAACATTATGGTTTGTTTTTTCTTCTGAGTTGTAAATCCCTTAATGTAGTAACTTGCTTATTGTTTGTTTATTTCTTTCATACATATTGTTATATTACTACATTAACTGCCATGTAAGCACAAAAGCAACATTCAAAAATCACGTTCTGTGTGTGAGATCAATAAAATAAAAACAAAACAAAACTATACAACATGGTTTGGTAGGATTTACAACTTCACAAAAGTACAAATACTTGTAGATGTATTGTGCATGAATAAATTAGTGGAAAATATCACTGTATTTCCAATTCCTATATTTCCATGTGTATTTATTATGAATGAGTAAACCCAGCATTCTAAGGCAGCATACATGTTTTCTTTGTATCATTTTTCCCTTTGTGGAAATGGTTATCTATGGAAGGTCCATTTGTTGCTGTACACAAGTTTGAATCAGCTCATGCTTTTATGTATCTGATTTTCTAAAGAAATAAGAAATGAAGGCAACTATGAGTAAATGTACATGTATCTTCACACAAAATGTAACAAAAGCTGACTGAGGTGAATAAGGGTCAAGTCATAACAAATCTGTCTGCCTGTAATTACTCATCTCATATAATTACAACCAGTAACATTCAAACTTCCTTCATCAATTAGTCTTTCCCAAACCCATATACTAATCACCAATATCAATGCATCTATTATCAATTTATGATTACATCAAGACATTTAGTTTCAGGCATATTAAAGTGTATAACATACAATGAAATAGAGATGGTATATGTATTTTAAATTAATAGGGATAGTGTCAATTATAATACTATAATAAAAATGTGTATACAAAAGGAACTAAAAAGACCCTGTACATCAAATAAAATAAACTCAAGCTAAAGAGGGGGAAACGAATCTTAAGATCATTAGAAGCTAACCAATAATTAGGGAAATTGCTTTTTTTTAATGTTTGAAATGTAAGATAGTTTAACAAGCAACTCAAAATGAATGACCATACAGGTAGAAAGTGCATAAGTGAATGAAGGAATTTAACATGTACCTTAGTATACACAACCCTTAGCTCAACTCGCTAGAAGCAAAATGCAGTATATCATTCCAAGCATACATACTATTGCATACATAAATACAGATCCTGATGAAGGAAATAAAACATTAAATCATAACCACAAATTGTACAACATATTGGAGCTACTGTTTGGGATTTGATTCTGTAACAGCACCTTATTGTTAGCATGAGGTTAGGGTTAGGGCTACTGTTTGGGATTTGTTTCTGTAACAGCACCTTATTGTTAGCATGAGGTAAAATGATATAGATTGCTTCATTTGCTGTTTTCATATTTCTTGTAGGCCCTGTTTGTTTAACACATGGGATTCCAAATCTGTGGATCCTCGTCCCATGTAGGATACAATAAAATGGGATCCCGGATCAGTAGGATCCATGATCTTGTGTGTGAAACAAACAGACCCGTAGTGTAATGACAGCGAATTAATGATACACAGAAACACAATGCCAGTGTTATGTAATATCAGTGCTACAAACTTAACTAACATTATGCTAGTGTTACACTCTTAAACTGTCAGTGTTGCAACCCAACATAATGTTAGTGTAACACTGTAACACTGCAACACAATGCAAGTGATACACTCAACATCAATAACAGTAATAGCCAAGACCCAATCCAAGCATGTTTATCTTTATAATCTGAACTCCTCCTTTATAGAGGAATGATGTAAATGCTATCTCTGAATGATCGTTAGCAACTCAGAGTTTCAGCAAAGTATCAATTCTACTCTTGCAGGCTTTAATATCAGATTTCAACATAATTGAGTCAGGCATTGATATGTCAAATATTGAAGTTCAGTGGCATTTTGAAACACTTCGTAAGAGATAGCAAATTATGGATAGAGGCAACTCATTTTACCACACCATTCATCAGTGATATTTCTAACTTGTTTCAAAACCAGTCAGTATTTCTAAAATCTAGGTTTCTTAAAGCACCATGAAATATTTTACGAGTGGTCTGAAACATTAGAAATAAAAAACATTTTTCAATAAAGTGTCCAGCTTGCTACTGTTGCATTTTTCATACGGTGACCGTAACGTATCAACTGTAAGGTTTGCCCTGTCTACAGCAAAACAAAGCAAAATACTTGGGAAATTAAAATGATAAACTCAAACGAGTATTTCATGTTTGAACAGTTTTTTCTTCTTTCATAAAGTCTTCTATCATACACGTAGATCCCTTAATATAGGCCCCAAACACTGCTATGTTCCAAATACACGTACACCGTGAATATGCCTTGACTCCAATAGAAGGAATACATTATGAAATATGTACTTTTCCAGAAAAGGGCAAAGATTTCTGCTATAAATGTCAGCAAGACTTTTTGATGCATGCTTTCAATATAAATGTCCTTTACCAGACAATGTCCAACAAAGTATACTGGGCGTCTTCTTTAAAGGTAGTATCATACTTTGGTAAGACACCAAAACAGAAATGTTCACAATTTACATATAACTTTCAGGGTATGAAGATGATGCTGGTAGAAACCTACCATTAAAAATAGTCCGCCTGAAATGGTGTATTTATCCAGAAATTAGTAATCTTTTAAAAGATCCAAAAAAAAAAAAAAACTGACTTAAGAAATACCGTGGCCGTTTTTCACTGTTTTCTCAAAAAGTTGGCACCGTATGGGACTGAAATTTTCACAGATGACTGTTATTGTATTTCCCTTGATATTTTTGCCAATGAATCTCCATTTCTTTGACAAAAACCAATGTATGATACTACCTTTAAAGATTCAAAATGGCCACCTGAGGCTTTCTTGGTTTTTATTAGTATGTGTTTGGTAAACTAAAGGTGCCAAGATGCCTGCTAGTGACCTCTTAAGTCTGGTATCTGAAGGGAAGTAGACATAACTGTGCAATGATCCACTGGCCAACCTCAATTTAGGTCTCATACTTTTATATATAAATAATTCAATCTGGTCATTGTGTAATGCCACGTGCTGATGCATCCTTAGCTTGTTTCACAATACGAACTGCAGGAACAAAATTTGGTCCAGGAGCGTGGCCCTCAATGGAGTGTCAAGGGCTGGGAGGGTCAGCTGTGCTATCTACTCTTCATTTGTTTTACATCTCGTGCCATGGCAGTCCATTTCATGTGCACAAAGGCAGAAACACGTCTTCAAAATATGGTCTTCTTGTTCTTACTCTTTTTGGGATCTAACGTCCTGTTAAACAAAGGAGGAAAGAGAAAAGAATTAACATACCGCTATGTCAAATATTGCAGAGAAAAATGGATGAACAATACATAGATCTGCTTTAAGTCCAAACACCCTCAATCCTCAATCTCAAAAGACTCATTGCAGTCTATTGTCATACATCATGTGTCGTGACTACACCAGTGCAAGTGGATGTATCTTACCAGAATCTAGCTAGTATCTTACCGGAATCTAGCCAGAATCTAGCCGGAATCTAGCCAGAATCTAACCAGAATCTTGCCAGCATCTAGCCAGAATCTTGCCAGCATCTAACCAGAATCTGGCCAGAATCTAACCAGAATCTGGCCAGAATCTAACCAGAATCTGGCCAGAATCTAGCCAGAATCTAGCCAGCATCTAGCCAGCATCTAGCCGGAATCTAGCCAGAATCTAACCAGAATCTGGCCAGAATCTAACCAGAATCTTTCCGGAATCTAGCCAGCATCTAGCCAGCATGCTAGCATCTAACCAGAATCTAACCAGAATCTGACCAGAATCTAGCCAGCATCTAGCCAGCATCTAGCCGGAATCTAACCAGAATCTAGCCAGCATCTAGCCAGCATCTAGCCAGAATCTAGCCAGCATCTAGCCAGCATCTAGCCAGCATCTAGCCAGAATCTACCCAGCATCTAGCCAGCATCTAGCCAGCATCTAGCCAGCATCTAGCCAGAATCTAACCAGAATCTTGCCAGCATCTAGCCAGAATCTAGCCAGAATCTAGCCAGAATCTAGCCAGCATCTAGCCAGCATCTAGCCAGCATCTAGCCAGCATCTAGCCAGCATCTAGCCAGAATCTAACCAGAATCTTGCCAGCATCTAGCCAGCATCTAGCCAGCATCTAGCCAGCATCTAGCCAGAATCTAACCAGAATCTTGCCAGCATCTAGCCAGAATCTAACCAGAATCTTGCCAGCATCTAGCCAGCATCTAGCCGGAATCTAACCAGAATCTAGCCAGAATCTAGCCAGAATCTTTCCGGAATCTAGGAGAAATCTAGCCAGAATCTAGCCAGAATCTAGCCAAAATCTATCCAGCATCTAGCCAGAATTCTAGCCAGCATCTAACCAGAATCTGGCCAGAATCTAACCAGCATCTAGCCAGCATCTAGCCAGAATTTAGCCAGAATCTAGCCAGCATCTTACCAGAATCTAGCCAGAATCTAGCCAGAATCTAGCCAGCATCTAGCCAGCATCTAGGCAGCATCTAGGCAGCATCTAGCCAGAATCTAGCCAGCATCTTACCAGAATCTAGCCAGAATCTAGCCAGAATCTAGCCAGCATCTAGCCAGCATCTAGGCAGAATCTAGCCAGCATCTAGCCAGAATCTAGCCAGCATCTAGGCAGAATCTAGCCAGCATCTAGCCAGAATCTAGCCAGAGTCTAGCCAGAATCTAGCCAGCATCTAGCCAGCATCTAGGCAGCATCTAGCCAGCATCTAGGCAGAATCTAGCCAGCATCTTACCAGAATCTAGCCAGAATCTAGCCAGCATCTTACCAGAATCTAGCCAGAATCTAACCAGAATCTAGCCAGCATCTAGGCAGAATCTAGCCAGCATCTTACCAGAATCTAGCCAGAATCTAGCCAGCATCTTACCAGAATCTAGCCAGAATCTAGCCAGCATCTAGCCAGAATCTAGCTAGCATCTTACCAGAATCTAGCCAGAATTTAGCCAGAATCTAGCCAGCATCTAGGCAGAATCTAGCCAGCATCTAACCAGAGTCTAGCCAGAGTCTAGCCAGAATCTAGCCAGAATCTAGCTGAATCAAGCCGGTATCTAGCCAAACTGTCGCCAAAACAGTTTCCATAAAATTCTTCATGATGATTGAAAAACTCTCTAAGGAATCAGGCTCAATGGATTCAATAATAAGTTATGCACTTTCATGTGACTTACTTGGCAGTTTCAAGTCGAAGGCGTTGAGTGTCATCAAAATTCTGTTTATCTTTCTCAAACTGCCTTCTCTTTTCCTCTAGATCCCTACGTTGCTGTTCAAGACTCTTCTTCATTTGTTCCAAACGATGATGAAGCTGGAATAATTAAAGTGAAATATCATGATTAGCATGAGGATGTTGGGCAGTAGTCCATCTACATGTAATATTCATGTAGGGAGCAGATTACCTGATCATATTGCCAGAGAGTAAAAATCAGACCGTCACTATTTCAGAAAACTTGGTTGTATTAAAAGTGCTATTCAATGTGAATAAAGATACAATGGACACTCTTCGGTATCCAGGATAAGTACTAATTAACATAATTATAAATATTAACATTATTCATTAGAATGGCATCAGTGAAGATAGACTGAGGCTCAGTGGATACATGGAGGAAGATTTACATTATCCTTAATAATAAAGAAAAATAAACTTGCCATAATCTGTGCACACAGACACATGTTCATTTTAAATGTGAAAAATCCAAATCTGGTCCATGATTTCCCTTTGAAGACTTTCTTTGACTCGGACTACAGTGCAATATATTTCTCGACTACACTGAATCTTTATTATAATCACTATTAGGAAGACTTCTAACTTGAAACTAGGGACTTACCTCCTTTTCTGAATCCTCCAACTTCTTCTTCTTCTCTTTGACTTTCATCTCAAAGACTTGTTCCATCTCATTCTCCATTTTCTTCATCTTCATTTCATGCTCATGTTTCTCATCTTCAAACTGTGCCAATGGGTTCTTGGATGCAACTCTATACACACAACAATGAAAAAGAGAGAAAGTCTACAATCAGAAACTACAGGCCACGCTTCATCCCTATCTTATTCATAGACAGGCCACGCTTCATCCCTATTTTATTCGTTAGTGTTAACAAATTGTGTATGCGGTGAGAAAAACTTGGTCATTAGTAACGAATAGCAGTCAAGTATAATAACCTCAGATACTGCACTACAGCAAAACAATTTTATGAAACTTTTGGTCTTTTAGAGAAATTACAATGGAGATGTCACAATAAACTATACCTAAAATCACAGGGGTATGTACTTTCCCTTGTGTGTCATCCATGAAATTGCTTTGCAAGTAGTTCAAGAAAGTTGAGATGCTAAATTATGAACTAATAAGCAATGTTGTTTTGAAGAGAAGCATTTGCTATGGTCCCATGGACAGCTAACTACAGCAGAAGCTACTGAGCATATAAAGCAGAAAGGTACAATTAATAAACATGTAGAATTCAACCATATTAATATAAGCAATGCTTAGTTTGTGGCAGTTCTCAGTACATTTAACATACTCTTTCATCGTCACAAAACCTACTATTTTACTCCTAATAAATCCTAACCAACCCTGATCTATCCATACTAAAATCTATCCAAATTAAACCAACCTTAATCCATCCAAACTAATCCAACCCTGATCTCATCCATACTAACGTGACCTAGATCATGGATGCTGAATCTAGTCTGATCCACCAGAACTAAACCAAAACAATTCATTCTTACTATACTTTTTCAACACTAAACCCAATCCACTCCACGCAAACCGCAATCCACAACAAACCAATCCACATATCGCCACCACTTATCCACTACAAACCAACCCAATCCACTACAAACCAACCCAATCCACTACAAACCAACCCAATCCACTACAAACCAAACCCAATCCACTACAAACCAACCCAATCCACTACAAACCAACCCAATCCATCACAAATCAACCCAATCCACTACAAACCAACCCCAATCCACTACAAACCAACCCAATCCACTACAAACCAACCCAATCCATCACAAATCAACCCAATTAAATAAAAGCTAGCTCTACTTAAGCTCTGAATCTGGTGCCAACTAAAGCATCAGTAGTGAGGAGCAATGTTTAAATTAATTCTCAGAAAAAGGTGAATTTTGGACTTTAACCCTGAGGCCTAAATGTTGTATTTGAAGAATAAACAATTCAAACCAAAGTTACAAAAGAATGTGAACAAATAAATATGGATGTGCAAGAAACAAAATTGAACCACTTTATGACAGAATTCTTAACTGTCTTCCATGTCATTCTGATCAGTCTTATTTTTCCTGATACAAACTGGCCACATTTGCAAATCAACAGACCCCTACTGAGGATGTACATTAGCAGTCATCTACTAACATGAAATCATTTGCCTAGACAGCAAGATAACATGCTTATTGTCAACCCTCCTCCCATTACATGTCATGAGCAACAAATAATGAGATTACATCTGACCTTACAGACTCAAAAGCAGCTGAATAGCAACTGTAGAATGTTCACCATCTGACAATAAGCCAAGGGCCTGGAACAATCAATCCTGTACACGTATGTCTCTAGTTGTGTTGGAAAGTGACTAGAAAATGACCACAATGAACACAGAACCATCATATGATGGACAGGACATGTGCCTATATACAAGCCTTGATGAGTATAGGTTTATGTGTCAGACAGCAGGTTCATTCATATGCATAGATCTATGTCTGTCATATCAATCAAATCAAATGCATAGTTCATCTGGTTTCACCTGCCAACATTTCAATTGTAGATCTTATGATACAAATGTACATCGGCTGATTAGCAAGTGTGCAACATCTTTGTCCATCTCTGTCAATCATGAAGTGGTCAACATGAAAGTCAATTCTTAATTCTTATCTAATGTTAATTTTCAAAACCCATTAACTACACATCAGAAACTGTAGAAATACTAAGTAAGCCATAAACAAATTATGATTCCTTAATAATGGATGTCATTTTCTTCAGTGAGTAAATTGGTTGGCATTATCCCTCCCAACATAAAGTAAGACATGCTGACTGACAAACAATGGACACAGAATGAATGAAGAATGAACCCAGAATGTACACAATATGAATACAGAACAGACATAGAGTAAACGAAGAACATACACAGAATAAATGCAAATCTGTGTTGTTAGTAACAGCAAAAATATATGATGTTTCATCAGGTTAACAATACTTACTTGCATTCCCTTTGTAATAATCATTAGCACACACAACTTGATACTGTTCTGCAGGATGGCTACTTATCCTGGGCCAGTTATCATGTACATTACGTTTTGAGTACTCACAAGAAAATAATTTCTAAGTGCTTGAGTACTGGTACTCACAAAATGCCGGCTTAATTTTGATAATGACCTCATTATCATCAGGAACTATTGCTTTTAGTTTGGCATTTTGCTGAGTAGGCTGAGTAGAAATAACCACTCATGATAACAGCAATACTTTATACTTGTGATACTTGCCCCTAGGGGCTTAATGTTCACCATATCATTTCTGGGTGTGAATGATTTAGCCACTGCTAAAATCATACCCAACTGAATTTAATTGACTAAAGTGAACATCCACATAATGCACTGTACCATGAAGCTTTACCAAAAAGCTTGTTTCATTGCCAAATAAAACCTTCATAAAACCTTCTTTGAGAAATCTCATCTGAAAAGGTAAGTAACTACTTATGGAAAGAAACATCTTTTCCTTTCACACTAGTTGTACATGTACATGCATTATATGGATGTTATGCATCAAGAGCTTCTTTAAATCTATTTGGCATGTGTTCCAAAGGAATAAACAGTGTCTCACCTCTGGTCACCAGCCATTTCACTGCAACAAAACAAAGCAGCATGCAATGAAATGAATACCAAAGATGTATCCCTTTTATATCAAAAGGGGTAGATTCATCATGATATTATATGGGCGGGGAGGGGCAATTTAATCACAGTATAAACAAACTATGTATGAGTGGACAGAAATGTTGGTTTGAAACAAGTTTCTGTCATTTTAGAGCCTGTGAAATTAAAATCATGAAGGGTTAAATTTATATCACTGAGAAGAATCAGGTAATATATAGAGTTCATTTTTTCCAGCACCCCCCCCCCCTTAATGCATTATCCTGAATCCACCCCTTCTTCCAATTTCATGGGACAAGCAAAAAAAAGCAAACACCAATAAATCTATACTTGCTATTACCTTTGAATATTTCTTGATATAAATGCATGTTATTTGTACACATGTATGTAAATAAATACAAGGCATGACATGCATAGGGACATTACAATACAACATGTACAAGGACAATGAAGAATGTTGGACAGGGATAATGTATATAATATTGCATTTGAAATCGTCTCCCATTAATATGGGTTTTCTGACCATGATTGCCAATTTAAGACATTACTGGACAAATGACATATTTGATGAACAGTTCTGATCAATAGCGCCCTCATATGACAATTGCTTTCACCCACAAACAATTACACTTGATAATTTGTGGATCAATCATCCATATCCAACATTTTCATTTTTAATCAAGCATGACAGTGAACATGCATTCAATTGTGTACAAGCAGATACATGCAAAATAATTCCCATACAGTTTACACAAAAACAATATAGCGGTAACCCACATGCACCTTCCCAACTACACCACAAGAGGGCCCACTGGCCAAAGATCTTTCACCTCATACATACATGTACTGTACCATGCATTATGTGCTTCAACTAATGACATGACTGCGGTTTTGCAGAAAAGGGATGTTTTAGGGGTTACTGTAAGTTGAAAGATGTATATTTTTAACTTCCAACAATCCCTGTCATGTTTAATAATGAAATTAAACACTGCAGTTTCAGCAATAAGCACTTTTGGCTATGTATTTTGCTTGTGGCACTGCATTTTGAAGCTTTGTCTAAATTCAATGTTAACTTTTGTCACTTATATCAGAAAAGTTTATATCTAATATTTTTCTCCACGTTTTTGACAAGCAACATGCATAGAAAGACTACTGCCACTAGCTGCAAAAGTCTTGTGTACAAACCATTTTGAATATAAAAACGTACTTGGAAGCTTTCTTGCTATCACCAGCTGTAACTGCTGTCAGTTTACGACATCTGAAGTTCTCATAATGCACGTTGTTTGTAACATCTTTCAGATCCTGCATATGTGTCCTGATCAACATGTTACGAAGTGGGATGAAATCACAATGCTCCAAGTTTTCAACTGCAAAAGAAAAAAATATTGAAAGTAATCAGTCCATTTATAGAATAGCACTTCATTTAATTTATGCTCATACTAAAGGATTGTTCTTCTCTAGGGATCTCAGGCAATGATGACATGGAACATGAAGGTAATGACCAGAAGCTTGAATGCAACGACCAGCAGTATTAAGGAAATGATCAGGGACACATATACAATGACAGGAGTTACCAGGCAACCAATGTCCAAGGGCACCGGGCATTGAAATAAGGCCATTAATGATAAGGGGAACAAGTGCAATGACCAGTTCCAGCCTCATTGTTTCCAAACCTCAGACAATAACCTACCGGGTATTTCATTTTCATTCCAAGTTGTCAATCCATCCACTTGACAAGCAGTTCATTGAGAAAGACTCAACTTACCTTCAGCTACCCCCCATGGATACTGACGACCCCGCACTCTCTTCCCATTCACTTCCAAAATCATGTTGCTACCTACGACAGCAAAGGGTACCCGCTCCTGAAAAATATATCAAAATAATCAAATAGGGATGAATATAATAACTCAAACAAATGAATAAAATGAACCATTTCACAATGGATGACATCTTTGTCTAAACATGCAAAAATGATCAAGTGATATACACCATAAGGGTCACTGCTTAATGTTTAGTGCAAACCTGCATAACGTCTGCACAGGCAATATACATGTATGCCAGTGATTATCACAGCTCATGTGAGTACACTGTTGCAGAGACAGCAGACATCTTGTCCCATATAGCAAAAGTTATGACTGATCACAAACATGCAAAGGCCTTGTTCATCGTCATACATGTACATGTACATATACATGAACATGATGAAGGTGTTATGGATTAATGAAGTGAACAATGCTGAGTTTTCCATGCTGGAGTCTTAGACCAATGCAATAAGGAAGAAGAACAGGCAGGAAAAGGGAACACACAGATACTTGCATGCTTGCTTATTTGCTTGTATTGTTACTTGCTCAAGAAAAGTTTTAAAATGGCCACAAACACACACAAGAGATCACCAAATGACTGGCCAAACTGCAACAGGTTAGACGGCCATGGTTAGTACTTGCTGTCCCTTTGTAACCTGAGTAAATATACTATCTATTATCAAGCTTTGTCATAACGTTTCTTTATTACTGTTCTAATTGCAGTCCTGTAGCACATGTATTTATATTGATCCTTACACTTTTATTTGAAAATAAAATATTAATAAGGGACACCAAATTCAATTACCTTACAAGCAACAAAATAACAACTCTTTATCCTAACCTGGTGATTGACCCACTGAACTAATTACTCAATTTAAGTCAATCTTGAACATAATTGATAGAAAGTTTGACAAGTAAACCATATTCAAACATACCTTTTCAAACAGTTTTTAAGGGTGGGAAATATTGTGAAAGGTTTAAATACAATAAAAAGGCTCAAACGCCTGATATGCATTGCAAAATTCTTGGGAAAACTGTTTTGGGTTATACCCTAAAAAGTGTTTTACTGTCAAAATGTTCAAAGATTTATTTAGCATAACTAAAGTGCCCTCACATACATGTAAGGTGTCAGGTTGATGTCAAGTTGGTGCATTTTTTAGCAAGAACCATTGCTTAGTATTCACTATTGCATGACTACACTTATTAATTATTTGGAAGAAACCTAGAGAGTGTGAACGCACCAGAGAAGCACTGGGCCCTGGCAACTGCAGAATGAACTAGAGTCTTGAAACCTTAATATTACTACATTGATTAGTGCTTTTCCGCAACATGTTTTCAGCTGCTGAAAAAGAACATACATGAACAAATAATTTTGCAAGTACACTGAAACGTTCCACACATGAATACACAAGCATCACATTATGTACAGACCATGCACCAAGATTACATGTACCAGTATTTGTAATCAATGAAAGTGACATATACATCAAAATGGACAGGACAGAACAAACAACAATATCTCTGGTATAGGACAGATGTATGACTGACAGTAGGAAACCATTTCTGTTAGAGGAGCATTTTATAGAAGCATGGATGGAGGTAAAGCATGTACAGGGAAACATACAACGCATTATAATGAATGGTGAAGAAGCTCTAATGATTACACTATGAAATATGAATGGCAAAGATGTACCAAGCTGAAGATATTTGCATATCGCTTTATAGCAAACTGCACCCACATTGACTACATGTATATTTGACTATTCCTTTCAGACAGGACCTGATTAGGATCTATGATCCTATTCCAAAGGAGAGGCACAGGTGTATATGATATACAACAGGTGTATATGATATACAACAGGTGTATATGATATACAACAGGTGTATCAACAGGTGTATCCTCTCATCAGGTATATTGCTTGAAACAAACAGCCTCAACATGTTCAACCTAATGACACAGCTACTTACACGCTTTATGAGTTGACAGGATTATATGAAAAAGAAAAGAAATAAAGAAAAATTTTCATAGTTGGAATACATGATTTGTCTAAATCATGAAGGGCTGATTGACAATTCAAAGATGTTTGTGCATATTATAAACAAAATTATAAATTCTGAAATTTCTCATGAATTTTCATGCACTATATCTGGGCCATTCCACTTGGTTGGGGTACGATTTATGTCAGTGTAAAATGTTATGTCTACACACTTGCACATCCATTACCCTTCACTATGAAAGTATGACTCGTAATTAACATTGATTTACATGTATTCTACAGTTTAATTAACCAACTGATGTCATGAGAATCTGATCAGCAGCAAATAAGCATTTATTAATCAAAGGATGATGCCCATTACTGGATGTGCAAGTGTGCAGACAAACCAGTGAATGACCCATACATGTGCTGTAATGCATTGCATTGTCACTGCACTTGATAACATACATAAATCTAAATGGTACAGATGGTATTGTATTGGGGCCTGTTTGTTTCAGGCATGCAATCAGTGATCCTGCTGCTCCAGATCATAATTATTATAGCAGATCCTGCATGGGATGTGCATCTGCAAGATCATTGATCACGTGCCTGAAACAAACAGACCCTCAGTCAGTTTGCCCTACTCCCATGTACATGTATTAGCAGGCATTGTAAACACATCTCACTGCCACTGTGTATCTAGTGTTATTTCACTGTCAAGGTTCTGGTAGTACACATGTCATGTAGGATTGGTAAGAATCAGAATCATCAATGCTCAGTTTCAGGCTGAACACAAGTTTAAGTTCAAATTACATGAACAACAAGTATCAGTTTGAAAATCTTCCTTCAAAAATCCTGTCATATGTGGCAAAACTGAATTAGAAAACCATAACAAATCATAGCGCTGATTTTGGTTGTAACAACCGAATTGAAACACAATTTCTAACCATGCAGAAATCACTTGTATGAAACAGAAACCAATTATCTGATGCTCTCAACATGACTACCAATTTTGTGAAAATTTCACACAAGATAAGTTTAATAAAACATCTTGAACGCCAGATGATTAGAATGAATGCCGTCCAAAATGATCAATCCTATACATGTATACATCTTCTCTTCAACATGTTCAATAAGCAAGGTATGGAATGCCTTACTTTACTGAGATTTAAGGAAGAAATATGTGTGCATGAATTTGGATTAATGTTCTTGCTTCATTTATAAATACACCAAATGCTACCAAATGCTGTCAATAATATCCAATGGCAGAATTGAATGACCATATTTGGACACAAAATGTACACAGGGATAGCAGTCTGGTTTAGACACGCACACAAGATACAAGAGGAAAACAATAGAAATGAACAATAGCAGGATATTCAATGTTCACATACAGAGCTATCACATGAGCTTAGCAGTATCAAGGGTAGTAAAGTCAATACTAGGAATGATGAGATAATAATGAGTCTCATGCCAATATCAATAATTATGCAGATTGATCACAGCATGATGTGATATACAGTTTACATGTTGTAATACTTGTGGCGTAGTCATGGTAGTGTGCTAGAATTACATGAGTACAGATGTGTACCAAGGTCACCTTCACAGTTCATAATACCATGATGATAACTAGTCAAGTATGAACATTTCATGAGTCATCCTATAACTAACCATGGTTCTGTCATACTTGTAAGTCTTGTAGTGTTTATATGGTTCGTATATAGATGAGGATAAATATACAAATGGAGGTGCACTGATGATAAGAGGTTTATGTCAAGAATATTATAATCCTGTAAGATGACTGAGTAAGATGACTGAGTGGAACACACTGATCCTGAAGAGTTATGATATGGTCCTCATACCTACATGTAATAAATACTAATCAAATATATCTAACTGATTTCATTGCATTTTGGCAATATCTTCAATAAGCATGGCAAATTCTGAATACAAGTGTCTTTCATCAATGTTAATTTACTGTACTGAGGTGGGTCAGGATTTACATGTACCGGTACATAAGCACAATATTTTTGTAAACACTTTTGAGTTTTCAACTGCAATTATCAAACTGTTGTTGCTCCCAACTAATGCTTTCCAGATCGGCAGATTCACATTCGTTGTTTTGTTATTTCTTATTTCTTCATTGGTATACATGTACTTTACGTATCACATCGTGTTGTGTTAAAATATAAAACCAAGCTGATGCTTAATTAATAAATCCATTTCATTGAAATGGCTATTACCTTCAAGCTTTTGATTTGTAAGTTAATGAGAAAGGAAAGCATTATTCCACCATTAAATAACATAATGAGGGTTATTATTTGACTTCAAATAAACAAACGCAAATTTAAGTAGGCCTAATTCTTTTACGTATTTGTCTGAATATGTGAATGTATCAATTCTTTGTCTCATTGCTAGATGTAGATGTACAGTATATGAGAATACATGTAATTGCTTTATCAGTTTGAGCATGGCATGAGAACAGAAGCTACTTATTCATGATGGTTGTCATGGAATGTAAATATTGTGATAATGGATATTATAAGGCCTCATACATTGAATATGCTGGAATGCATTTATCTGGGTGGAAATCAAAACATTTTTCAGTCCTTGAAACAAAACCTGAAGTATGTCAATGAATTGCATGTGTAAAATACATTCTGAACATCAACATCAAAAGTAAAATATCACTGACACTCCTAGGACCCATACAGTATCCTACAATCTGACTAATTACCGGTATTCACTTTGTTCTAATGATTCAACATAAGTAGACCTATGCTATCATAGTCAGATATTTGAAAATTCATGAAGATTGTTATGCCTGTGAAAGAACAGAAGTTGAAACATTAAACATTTTATACACATGTAGTGTGAAAGGGCTACCAGGACTTTACCTTTCACTGATAATTCAATGTTAAATTGCCACATCATAATAACAAGTACCATGTGTACAAGTAATATGATGGTTGATTACAATATTATACAGTGCACAATATTCAACCTAATGTACACGTCAGTTTGTAAGTGCACAGCTACAATAGCTTACCATCTGGATACAGAGGAATTTACTCCTAATAGTGGATGACTACTCAAGCAGAACTGTTTACTTTGTGTAATCACTCAATCATGCAATATGGAAAATACTTTACCAAGAATTTCAAGGAAATATTTATATTGTTGGTGAATATAAGCCAATGCTGGTGTGGTTTGAATACAATGCATGTGTCCTTAATAATACGTAAAGGACCATGATTATTAACAGTCAGTCTCAATATTAATTTTTTCTGCTTTCAGTGTTTGAGGGCTTGATGTTTTGATCCAAGTAGGATCGTTCTCATTGCTCAAAGGCTAGGAGAAATGAAATGCCTTTGAGAAAGACCATGCTTGAGATGTACTAACTTGAATCTTTGTACTTTCTTTGTACAAAAATGTAAGCTTCCTTCTGATACAGAATATCTTGACAACTACAGAAACAAGTGAAAAGCACAGCAGACTTTCATCATTTTCACTTCACACTGTGTCAACTTGTTAACATTGACAAAGTTCTCATTTCTTGTTCACTTTTATTCTAATATTCACAAACGTATTTGATGTAAAGTGAAACAGACGCTGCAAGTTTAACAATATTGATTAACACCCAATCATGCTTTCACATTGTTTGACATCTGACACATAACTTCTGACCTCAGTACACAGTAAAACAAAAATCAGAAGTATGTGGACAAGATATAAATATTGCAGTGAATGAAAGTGAATGAATAAGTGATAAGAGATCTTTTAAAAAGTGTGAAATAATACAACCCTCCACCAAGCAGTGATAAGTGATCATTCATAATGCACAAAATACTGTACAATACAACCAACATAAATAATGGCTTATACAGATAATGCTTCTTCCTACATGAACCAACACACATTGCACATGCAACATTGCAAGTAAGGTCATTAATTGGACCATCAATAATAACCAACATAGTCATTGTTCATAATAATTCTCATTGTGACTTTAAGCAGTGTGTACTACGAATGGTCACTTTCATTAGGTATGTGCACACATGACATGATGTATATCAACACATATGACAAGCTGAGACTGTGAATCCATGGAATGACAATTGACAGTCAACTCCATCTATCATAATAAAAGACTCAGTGATTTAACAGATTGATGTTATTTTGGTCAAGTGTTAGACTCATCACATAAAAACCAGTAAAATGTGCAGTCACACTACCTTCAAACTGTTTGGGGTGTGCTCTTTATCTTTGGGTCCATTCCTCCTCTGGTCGGTGCAAGAAGGGTTAAGGGGAAGGACATAATAGGGATCAAGAATGTTAGGATAAGAGCAGGAATGGCAAGGGGTAAATGGTAGGCAGATGGTTAGTAAGGGGTAAATGTTTGATAACAGTCAGGTGGGGTGTATGTTGGTAGGGGTGATAGTCAGGTGGGGTGTATGTTGGTAGGGGTGACAGTCAGGTGGGGTGGGGTAGGGTGTGATTATTGTTAGTAAGGGATGTTTGGAAGGTTGAAGTATTGATGGGCAATGAGAGATTGTAAATGGTAAAGTGGGGGTAAAAACAAAAGAAACAGCAGATTAAGCAGGCATATAAAACAGTGCAAAATGATTTTCTATGAAAATAAAAAAAAATGTTATTCCCAATATGAAATATTAAACAATGTAGTGCATGCTAAAATGCAGCTCAAAAATTACCTGCATAGGCTTAATTGTCGAAAAATAATTGAAAAATATACTGCAAAAACAATTTGTGTTTTTTGTTTCAAATTCAATACGATGTGAAATGTGCACAAACTCCATCCACTGAATGCCAACATGGAAACATGGATGTTAATTGCACAAAAATGCTCTGTTTAACACATTCAAAACACTGCAATAAAATGCACCACACAGCAAACAGGGAATAAGGCAAAATGCAAGTTTCAATAATGTTGCAAAGAATAAATATGAACTGCAAACTAGACTAAATGCAAACTGAGTTTATCATAACACTCAGCTTCTACTGTGATTTGGCCTGTCTCCAATACATCAAGTATAAAACAACAATCCTATTATTGACACTTTCCAAACAAGAAAACACTTTGAGAATTGGGAACAACGTGCAAAACAAACGTAGATAATAGAGGTGCCAGCATATATCTACATCTGTTTGTTCTATAAACTGAAGTGCTTCTGCATACCAATATCACATGTATGCACAAATGTTTTCTTTAACAAGAAACATGGCTTCTTCCATGCATATTTTCCTACATGTTTGACTATGCTTTGACCTCAGCAGTGACAATCATCAAGAAAAATGTACAAAGCCAAACAGCAGCAACCAATAGTCAATGCTCTTAGCAGTAAACCGCAGAGTTCTTAACCGACTGACTATCTCTGGTTGCAGGTTACAGACCTAGTACCTGACTCCATCAACATTGTAAAAATGCTAATCATGCACAGCACATCTAGTGATATTCGGGTTTCAATGTATAACACGTAAACTGGTAATCTGACTCTTTCTATACCAGTATGTAGATTACTGGTATACTGCTCATAATAATTGAGATGAAGAGAGAAAAGCTACATCGTCTTTTACATTAAAGCAGACCGAAGCCAGAACCAAACAGTCCGAACCTGGTAAAATGTAGGCCTACATGTACAAATGTCAGCTTGTCATATTAAAATTCCACAATATTGAGGCAAAATCTCGTAAGAAGTAAACATGGCATGATTGATACTTCACAACTACATGTATACAGTCAAAATATTGCATATTATTCACATTAATCCTGACAGGACTCATATCCAATTTTGTCTGATTTGCATATGACTCCATATTTCCCGAAGGGTACATGTAAGTATCAGCTGTGATGTCACCTTCAGGTTATATCTGAGTAATTACACAAACCAGCTTAGCATTCCAAGCTCACCGTAAATCATACATTTCTCATCTGGGAACGTATACCTGGTAATATGTTTGAATAGTTGTTCCAATTCTAAATTTGGATGTGAATTTTCACAATGACACTGATCATACAACCATTAAAAATCAGAATAATTTCCAAGCCAGATGATAATGTTATCTTTCACAAATACTGTAATTGTAAGATGGTAGCCAATACTTCCTAATTCAATGCATACTTGGTATGTGTATACCAAGTATGTGTACACTGTATGACGGCCAATCTTTTGACATACAAGAATGTACATGTATACTCACCATGGGAAGCTTTTTGTTTTCTTTACTTTCTTCTTCTTCTTCTACATCAGGAAATTCATAAATCTTGATTTTGTTTTCATCGATTTCTTGCATAATCTAAAACAATAGAAAGACACAAAATGTCTAAGTACCTAGAACCTTAATATTTGTCCACACCAAGATAGAAATTAATCATGAACACATTTTTCGCACTTCAAAATAAACCCACAAATTCAGCAAATCAGCTTTAGTGCGCACCCAGGTAATTGTCACCAGCATTTCTGGTGTGCCAACAGAAACCTGAATTGTATGCATATTTAATTAATGCAGAGCCATCTCATAAGATATCTAGATATCACATTTTGGTTAATCCTGAGCTAACCCACATACACACGTGTACATGTCACATCACATTATAGTAAAACTGACTTGTTTGTCATGTATATATCTAAATATCCTGCAAGATGGATATAAACTGACTCATAACATGTTTGTTCCCTCTATATAATCCCACTGTGAACCCCTGGGAACATTTATAAGCAATTTCCTTAAACTGTCACAAGACTAAACAATGTAGCATACATTTCAGGGAGGTGGGACAAACAGAGCCAATACACTCAATGCAAATGGAACATATGTCTCACATCTGTATCCTGCCAAATCTTGCAAAAACAGGAGAGGATTTGAGATTTGAAACAAGATACTAACTCTCTTTTTAAAGTCTCTGCATTCCTCTGGTGTCATTGTATCTGCCTTGGCAATGAGTGGGATGATATTCACTTTATCATGTAACCTCTTCATAAATTCAACGTCTAAGGGCTTTAATCTGTACAAAACAATGCAACAATAATTATCAATAAATATGACCAATACACATTTTTTACAAAATAATAACACATGGTGTAAAAGGTAGAGTAATGTTTGTATATGAAATCAATTAAGAGGAAATAATCAATTAACTGTACATCCCTACTTTCATATTGATAAACCCTGACCCTAAACACGAGGATCCTACATCTTATCATCTTATCCTCTAGCCAAGATAGGGGTCATTGAAGCTCAAGAATAATGTAACGGACCTTTAAGTATTTCATCGTTATGACTCAGTGCTTGTCTTGATTTGATCTCAGACAGTATACCCTTTGGGTATTAGCCTATTAGGTCACTTCTTATGACTGTGAACCAAACATGCACATTATATTTAGTATGATGTACATTCCACCGTAGTACAAGTAGCCACGTAGGCCTACATGTACGTATGATACAGTACTGATATTTATGATGACTTCATAAAATAAGGGCCAGAAAGTATCAACTTCATCAGTAAATTCTTGCAATACTTCCAGCACCTGTGTTATTTCTGACTATAATTTATGATTCCACAAACCAACATGCCCAATGGTGAGGTACTGACTACAGTACATGTTAAACAGCTGTACATATCTGACAGCACAGCGCCATTAGATAGAAGTTCATGAAATCAATCAATTATTTCCATTGCATAATTTACTCTGAAAGAAGGGCAACTAACTTGCTATTGATTGTAATGATTTTGGTGTTGAGTAACCAGGAATTCAAGCTGCACCATCTTAATTAACATACAGTAATGACTATGCCATCACTCTGCCATCTGAGCTGCCCATCCCTCAATCAGACTGATGTCAAATTCTGTGCTCAAGTTGCCAATCAGATATGCACATTCTTCAGATGCAGTACACTTATCTACACAGGCTTAAAATATTAAGCACCAAAGCACACAACAGGTTAACCCCTGCATGATGTACATTTGTAAGTATCGATATTCACTGACAAATTGTTAAAGGCAACTTTTGAAACTACTCAAAATGCTACAATATTGATTTCCCGATGACTGTGTTTACAGTACAAGTCATCGTGATGTACATGTATGTATGAGAGACACATGAGAGTGAATGTCAGTACACTATGTTTCATCACAGAGTCATATGAGACAGCATATATTTCATACTGTATAGTCTCATTTTCAAGGATTTACAGGGCAAGGACATGATCACAAACACCAATGTCAAATCCACTCAGAACTCAGGAAACCAAGTCTGTAGGTTCTATATTTATGACTATGAATCAGTGTTTATATCCAAGGGAGTAGCACAGCTTCTATAATGAAATGAGTGTAATATCAATGATTAACTGGAATGGGAAATATGTAGGAATGTCTATGCACTTTGCCTATTCATATAAACACTGTCAGCTTGTTTTGAAATATATTGAAGATCATATTTACATCTCTGTTGTAATGTGTACACATACATGTACCAAATGGCTATTGCAGTCTACATACATGTACCTGTATGTACACTCAAAACTAGTTATTACATGTGTATATTTGGCTTTGTGAATTGACTTTTTAAAAGAAAACATGTAGGCCTAATTCAATGTTTTAACCTGTTAAATTTCTTTTCAATGGGTAACTTCCATACTTTGGAGTTTCCAATACATGTATTTATCCAGAGTTTAGAGTAACATGTACATGATAAAATAACTGTGTACAGGACAGCAGATTGACTTATTTGACTTGTGTCATTACGTGTTGCCATGTACAATGTATGGAGATTCATTATAATTCCACAGCAATTATCAGTCACTGCAGAAAATTGGTGCATATCACATTGCATTAAAACAATGCAATGTGATGAATCACATTTCTGACTTTGTTTTCCTATCAATAAACTTTTGTTCTGATTCGAGTTTGAATTGGTGCCCTGTGATTCTTTTAAACAATAGCAGCAATTGTCTATTAAAAAATCAAACAAAGGCTGTAAAAGAATAGACAAATTTTAGAAATCACTTCAAAAGTATGCAATATCATATACATGTATGTATTGTACATTGTACATTATGCAGATAACATGTACCTCAACTACATGCCTACATCTCATTATAATTTCTGCACTGAGTGATCAGTGTCAGGCAATCATACTTATGAGATGCTGCATGACAGTAACAGACAATAGTTTCAAAAGACAATAAATCACAAAAATCTTTAATTGTTGGATGACACTGCACTGCCAATTTACTTTAGGATATGATTTATAGTTACCAAGCAATGCATATTGCACATTTCTCAGCTTTTTCAGTATGGCACACAATTTTGCCACAGTACTGATCGAGATGAAATTAGGCCAAGATGTATGCATAAGAAATCTTCAACCAAGTGTACTTTGATGGTTGCAATTTACTTACCCATGTCCAGATGGAGCTATGAAATATAAGCAGCAATGTACTCTCTTATCTGCAATAGATCGTCGGTTCACACGAGCTTCTGCATTCAAGTATTCTTCAAACTTGTTATCAATATGGTCCAAGATTGGCTGCCAGCTAATCAACAAAATGAGAATTAACAACTTCATTCCATCATCAAATCCAAATCATCTTCACTTTTACTGAAAGGGCACTAGGGTAGGGAAGGCATCAAGATACAATTCATGACATCATTAGACTCATGTACACAAAACATACTCAATACACACAACAGAAATAATACATTTGGAAATGGGTTGGGTTTTAATACAGTAAGACATGCTAATTCAAGATTCATGTGGCATAATGTAGGAAATGTTCATTCATGCTTAAATGTTAAGGATGCCGGATAGTCTGACTTGATTTGTTTGAAACACTAACAACATCCTTAAGGACATCCAAAATCAAATTTATGATTGTAAACAATAACAAAATTCTCCCACTGAAAGGTTTATTGAAGACCTGACTGATAATAAATACATGTTTATCCTACATACCAGTTACTATTATCCACCTGGTCTCCAAAGCCTGGTGTATCAACAATTGTAAGTCGTAGCTGCACTCCATTCTCCTTGGCTGCAACCTGTGATGTCTCCACCTGCAATGTACAATCATACAAAAGCACATTATATAATGTTAATTATGTTCAATGAAATGGTGCAGTCACCTACCCAACCTTTCACATTATAATGGCAAACATATTTACTATAGGTGCAAATCTAACATTTAAAATTAACTCCACAAAACCTCAAGAGTCGGAGAATCAAGGAACCAAATACCAATTAGGCTACAAACCATGTACATGTATTGGGGTGTTACGGTGAGACAACATTTCATTGGTCAATAGTTGTTTTACAACGTATTTAGGATGCGGTGATGTCTTTCTTCGTCCAAGGTTAAAGTATACTTACGTACTATTGATGATAATGATGCTGTGTATTGATAGATAATTGACTAATAATGTCACTGAAGGAAACCAATAATGCATGAAGAATTCCTCACTACTGTCTACATACTCAAAGTCTGTCTGGGAATTCAATTGTTTTGTTATTGCTACATGTTCATGTACATAAAAAGTGTACATGTTTTACTCAAAATGTTTAAGCAGACATGTTGTTGGATTCTATTGAGGCAGAATGTTCAGTCACTTCAGTGTACTGATTTACTGAGTGTGTGTACCGTCCATAATCATTATATCATGTCACACCATGCAACAACTAACATACATGTACAGTATGTAACCACAGGCAAAGAGCAAAGGTGCATGATTATCCTCTTATGGTGAAAACACCTGTATACCAAATGTTATAACAAATATCCATACTGTATAAATATAGAGTGATGTAGAGATACACAGTACCTATAAATCCGCTTTGCATGCAAGTACAGGTGTATACATGTACATATATGCAGTACATTGTCCTGCAATGTACATGTAAGCTCTATACTCATGACAAGTATGGAGGTCTCAGCTTTTGTCAATGTCAAATTGTCAATGTTAGAAACTACATTACATGTGTAGTTCCTAAACATTCACAAATTTTATGTTAATAAAGGTACAAAAGTTCTTTGATAAAATCCCTGTGAGCACAAAATATAATGAGTAAAACTCAAATCACCAGACTTCAGTTCAGCATCCACTGGAGAGAACACGTCTCAAACCCAACCACTGACTTAATGTTCGGCTATATTGCATACTGAAATACATACATGTACTGAAAGATGAGGACCTATGACTGTATGAACTATAGAAAGCAATTACTTTTAAAGGGAGAACTGACAACTAACACTCATGAACAGCTTTTTACACTACTTTCAGTATATTATGATAAACTGAAAATATATGTTATTTCAAGCACTTACATTTTTTCCTTCCAATCATTTCCTTGTTATGAAAATCAACAGGAAAATGTACAATTTACGTATGACCCATGTGATATCAAAGTATACCATGCAATATGCACATTGCTGTTTCCAAAACCAATAAAAAACTATTGAGCCATTGTACATTATTCCATCAAGTTGGGGCCTTGTTTTCATCAGTTACAGTAGATCTAAATAAAGATATGACTCCTAATCAACAGCATTACTTTATTTCTGTACATACACTATGCTGTGTGCAGTGATTGATTTTATTTAAACAAAAAAATAAGAATTATTGTGAATAGTGTGCACTCAAATATTAATAGTTGCTACAGTCAGTAGTCGTTGCTACATTTATGCCTATGTACAGTATTTTAGGCCTACATAATTTCCTCCATCTATGCATACATGTACATGTACATGTACAGGTAGCTGTAGCTGTACGATCCATGCATTATGCACATACGTGTAATACTGTATTATACAGTACTGTACTGTAGTACTGTTCTGTATCACATTTTGTTTTAATCTACACAAACAGGTAAGACTGAGCATGGAGCTAGGTTGCCATTAGTGGCAGTGTACTGTACAACTGTACATACATGTAGGTCTTGAACACATTATGGGTCAACTCCCAGTGAGTGGGAGTAGATTGTGTCTTTAGGTCAACGAGTTCAACAGGAAGAAACACCTAAACCTAGAAGAAGGTGCAGTAATAAAGTGACAGATTTTAACAGCTACACAGTATAGGCCTATTCATGTACAGTGTACACATTGTTGCTGTCAACAGTGAGTCTGCATTACATGAATGGGAACCTTGACTTCACAATCACCTTGCTGTACAGGAATAACCCCTAAGTACAGGAAATGCCTTGTGCATTAAATTGTCACTTGTCTGGGATGGGCAAAAAAAACTGAGTCTGTGACTGCCAGTACACCGTCATGGCATGTATTAATGGTCAAACAGAACCAAACAAGATGCATATGTACATGTTGCATGAGAATAGTTGCCTATTTGTATAGAGCAACTTGCTTCCAATGAGTTGTCATTTTGTAAAGCAGCACTGGGTCCCATGCCATTGCACTGTATACTGTACAATGTATACACAGCACCAAAGCAAAGGCAATGTCATTTACATGTACAGTATGCACATGGTTTGAAGTCTCATTCTGACAATTCTCATCACAGGCCTACATGTACATCCTACATAACATTGGACCATGATTGGACAAACCAAATAACACACCCATCTTATGCAACAATTCACTCGATCATCTCAAGCACTGATTGCTAAATGCAAGTCATCTCAACCATGGAGGTAGAAATAGATTTCTACCTCCATGTCTCAACTACCTTACATGTGTGCATACATGTGCATGTATTTCAGAATTGCTTGATATTGGGAATACATAGGTCTGCATAACATGTTAGCTGTATATGATCACCAGCAAGCTTCCATGTAGGCCTACATGTACAGTATACAATGTATTCAATTGATTTATTAGAAACCAAAAGGTGGAACATATAAATGTACATGTCATTCATGATTCAAATATTCAACAAGTCTTCAATCTATCCACTGCCTAGCCCCATTCATGTACAGTGTACAGCACACATGTATACAGTACATGTACATGAAGTATGCACTATGCAGACTACAGTGTACATTATTTGCATTGCATTGTACATCTAGCCAAACTCCATCCTTTTCCCTATGGCAAGGTCAGCTAACAATACTGAACTAACCCTACACATTTCTAGTCTGGTAATGTACATACAGTGCTTCAAGACAGTCTATTATAAAAGGCAGTACTTAGGGATCAGCTTCAAGTCTTATTTCAACATCTTCACAAGACTGTATACGTACTAAGATACAGGGCCTACTGAAACAGCACCAATTGTACATCTTATGTTATCATGGTGTTTCCTTGATGTGGGTTTCACATCATTTAAATTCAAAATGATACACAATACACAAGTGTATCATAAAAAGAATGGCATGAAATGCACTAGTAGTCAAATCACTGGTCCTCTATCTTCAATGGCAAGCAGGATTTACTCTGCCATTTCCCAAGAGATAGAATGGACAGTTAATACCAACTCAAAGAAGTAGCACAAGCTAATCCATGCAGACTGAGTCTTAAGAAAACCTGTGCACTCAGAATGTAGAATAGTATGAATAGTGGTTCTTACCTCTACTGTTTTCTTCATGCGTTGTGATGGTCCAGGATATTCAGATGAATAGATATCAGTCAGGAAGAGAGAGTTAATCAGCGTGCTCTTACCTAAACCAGATTCACCTATGGAATAAACACGTAGTTTCATTAACTATTAATAATTAGATCAATCACAGGCACTGATTATTATAAGGAGTAGCCTATACAGTGTAAGTAGGTTTATGTTGGCATTGTACAATGGTGGTTGTTCTGAAAAGACCTGCTTACTAACTTAGGAGCCAGTGAATACCCTATATAGATTAAAAAGTAACCAGCACTTCTCAGAGCCACCATTATAAAATGAAAATTTTTTCAACCTTCCAAAACTTTTCTATGATCAACATGACGGCCACGACTGACCTCAAGATCTGATAAGATCTGATAAGATCTGATATGATTGCCACGATTAAGATCATGATTTCAATCATGCCGTGAATCGTGAAAATGGGAACCTGGCATTAAGGATGAAAATACAGGTCTAACTCTCACTCTCAGAATGATCTTACTATAAATCTTAGAGATGCAGTGTTATACATGTACAAGTAATGCAAATCTGTTTCAATAACCCACAATGTCAGAAACTTAATGTGTAGGCTATCTGGCCTTAGGTCTAAGCCTATAGGATTTGTTATTTCACTTGATAGGTGCACTAATACCAATACCATCACAGACTGCAGGACCTACATGTAGTCACAGTAGGCCTAATGCATACACACAAGTAAACACACACTAACAGTGAACAATCTTTATTGACTACTGGTACTCTTTTGAATACAAGCCCCTCTGCCACTTTGACAAAGTTTGTGGAATTCAGGCAGTATTGTTACTGAAAGCACAATGGAAATAGAAAGCATTAACAAGTACAGTATCATGATGAATAGGCCCACAAATTATCCTACAGCTAAATTGATTTCATTTTAAGGTCAACTTTAAGTGCTAAATTGCTCTGTCATTAGATGTACAATGCACATCACTAGTATCAGCCTTGTTTATGTACATTGTATGAAGGACCTACATCATGTATTGTAGGGACACAGTGTACAGGTACAGTTTTCCATTACAAACATCATCCGATGTATTGCTGTTCATTTTCATATTCTTAGCAGATGTAATTCTAAATTTAAAACATAACAGGTGATGCATGTATACAGCATGGATGAACTCTGAGGATTGGAGAATGAGACATTCAAATTGTAAGACCCTAGGAGCTTGGCCTTTTATTGCCGAGCTGTTCATGTATGACATACACACAGTGTATGCTCATTAATTTACAGTAAATGTACATGTACAGTACGTGTGATGTACAGTACATAAACATAGTGACTGTGCAATTCATGATGTAGATTAGCTGTCAGAGTTGACATTCTTTTCTGAGCTATTTTATTCTTATAATTTGCAAATTAGGCTTGCCCTTCACCGACATGGATGAGCACTGTATACTCAGTGTATACAGTGCTCAAATTTGCATATTGTATCTCCCGACCAAAAATCATTTAATATTCATGCTATTTTATTCTTCATTTGAAATAACTAAGATCATATTTATACAATATAGGCCTGCCACAATCTGATATTAATAGAACTCCAAACGTCTGTATTTTGTTGGACGTTATTTAGTGTTGGACTTTGATGTTAATAAATATTAAATACAATGAATAACAATAAATTTAGAATTAATTTGCTGCTGTATGCTATTTATATATGTCTGAAAAAAAAATCACAAGCTCATTGAGCAAACCTTACACTTTGAATCGTTTAAATCATGCATGCACTACTTACATCAGTATCATCAAACACACATGTACAGTACATGTACATTTACACTGACAGTCTACACCAATCCCATGAAAATCAATGATATTGGGCAGGTTGTACTGTACATTGGGTAACATTCTGTGTAATGGAATTACATGAGTATTTTATACCACATCAATTGGTGCACAATGTACAGAAGCATGTATACATGTGTTCATGGAGGTAGATCAATACATGACCAACACATTCCATTCACTTTACAGAGCTACACAACACATGGACACGAGCTACTGTACATTTAGTACATTCACAAGCATGGCGACTCAGTTTTTAATAATCCATCTTCAGTTAATCTGACCAACTGAAGTCATACCGTACCGACTGGCAACTACCCATACAGTATGTAGGCCCGGCCCCTGTAGATCATCCATGGAAACATGTTTAAAATTCCACTTACCAAAATTAAGCCCGACATGTTGTAATAATTTTTATAGTAAAGCAAATGCTCATTTTGTAATTTAATAATTTAACTCCAGAAATTGTTTTAAAACTTGTCTTCCGCCACATATCTGCCCACATGGCTTTGTGTACGGTAAATAGGTATTAATGTACATGTAACTGACTGCATATAGACCCATAGGAACAAGTCAAGTAGAATGACCTTTAGCCATTAGCTAACTTCATAAAGGAAAGGAATTTTTATTTCAAGCATGTGACCATGGTTTGTTGCACTCTCCAAATCCAATAAACACTGTCGGCCTATACGCCAATATAAGGTGACACCAACAAGTATTTGGTTCATTTATCCTATTCAAATGAAATCATCCAGATATCTCAATAGACCGTGGAGCTATACGGGCCTGTACATGTACAGTGTACAGTGTTTTAATGCTCCATGAATAGACCCACTGCACATGTAATGTATACGAAAACATGTTTGTGTACTTTTATTTTATATTGTGCTACCACATGCAGCAAGGAAGTTATGATTAAATCTTAATTCTTTTTCAATTTATTCAAAAAGATGTTGAATGGGTTAATTAATCATTATCTAGTGATGCACCCAAGAATTCACATTGAGGTTGTTTCTTTCTTTCAACAATAAAAATGTATGTACATGTACAAGTATGTATGTACCTCTACTTGTACTTATGTACAATATGTAGACCTAATGTTCACATCTGCAGGTCCGTAAAAGCATGATGTACACGTACAGTACTGACATATGAGGTACACTCATGTGCATTTACATTTTGTAACTACATGTATAAATTCTCTAATGGCACTTAATAATAATAAATTCATAGCCTTTAGTCAGACCACATGTACACGTCCATACTATCTGACTACACATTGTATGGTACAGTACAATTAGTTGACTTACTTCCTGCCCCATTCAATATGCCCCCGGTAAAAAGTTAAAAACCAGGGTTTTTTTCAAATAAATAAATCAGCCGTTATTTCATTTCTACTGCACAATAATCATCCACTGATCAGCATACTGTAGGAACTACTGTACATTAAAACAATGTTCATGCAGACATGGCCGTTTGAGACCATTTATTCTGAATGTCATACCATGAAGCTACACAATGTACATGTAGGCCTGCAGTACTTTTCCTGGTGCATTTCAAGGACAGTGCTCAATTGAGTGCACCTTCTGCAATGGTTAACCAATTGAAAAGTGTGTGAAATATTTGCAACTAAAAGGGACAATCTTTTCAGCTTGAATTGACACATAAATGTAGTATAGGCCCTAAGTTGTATGTAAAATGAATCAGCCTTGTGCAAAGTATTTCAAACTGTCAAGACTTTTTTCCATTAAACAGAATTGGTGTTTGGCATAGAACACAGCCCACAAATTTGTGTTCATTGAGAACGTCAGGCATGCAACTTGGACTTAACAGGGAAATTTCCATCTTCACCATATTTTGCACAGTGTTTATACTTTTCAATGGCATACAACTGTAAGAGTGACGTGAAAAAAGAGGAAATCAGCTGATCCGAGGAAAAGTTGCATGTCTGCCAGTCTAGGAACGTGTAGGCCTATGATACATGAGCACACATACACGTGTACGTGTAGGCCTACATGTACATGTACAATGGCTGTCATCAGGAACTTATTCCACCATGGCACACAAAGAAGTTCTAATGTTTAATAAAAGAATGTTTCTTTCTTTTTTTACTTTAATGTATAGGCCTACCTCTAAATCTACATTCACACATATAATGATGAGTTATTGTGGAATTTCAACAAAATGTTAAGTACATCGATCCCACCAAATACTTGATTAGCCAAAACCACTATTTAAATTTGTGCTAAATTGTTCAGTAATTAAAAAACAAATTTGTTTCTTGATGCAAAAATGATATTTCTAGTTTCAAGCTAAAACAACCTTAACAAAAAAAATGACAATTTTAAACAAAATAAAAACAAATAGAATCTAAAGGCATATTCCCCTGTGTAGACATTATACAGGCCCTAACAAAACTAGACATCAAACTAGCCATTAGAATATCATATGTACAAATAGAGTAAACACCCACATTTATCAAGTTATTGTAAGAGCAAGACATATTAAACCATGTCAACCGTGATACCGCATTACCACAATACCAAAATATTACTCCCACAATGTCCATTATAAAAGCAAACCGGATGAGACTAGAGAACTTCCTGGATCCTACAAGCTCAATGTCAACCATGTTGTCTGAAATGTTTAGAGCCGAGGGAAAACCATATAACATCCAGATGTTGGTGAGAGATACATGTAGAGGATGTGACTGACAGTCACTATTCCAACAACCAATAATAAGATGAGCTTGTGGTTTATGGTATCATTTAAGCACAAAACACAACGTGACTTTTTCATTAGTTTGACATGTACACGACTACACGTAGCTCAGAGTCATTCTAAATGCACTGCATTTTAAAGCCACTCTCTTCAAATGCAGTTTCCTATTCCCATTGTAATAGCAATGCAGCTTTAACACAGGATTTTGTCTAAATGCCAATGTAATACAAAGTTTGTACATGTCTTCATGTAGGACTACATGTACTTGTACATTATGTATGATGCACAGTAAACACATGTTTTTGTTTTTCTTCTAAGGATTCCAGCAGTGTGGTTTTTTTTTTCAGTCTGACAAGAATTGTTATTTTTGCCTTTACATGGCGAATTCATTAACATGAAGCAAATGAAAGCATCTGGTAATCCTTTGAATGGCCTTTGTAACGTAGGGTGCCCATGCAGGGAACCCACACATTGAACAAGTCAAGCAATGGAAAAACATTGACATTAGAAGGGCACACTTGACTTGCGCACAAATAGGCAAAAAATAATGCTGTATGCCTGAAATAAACATCTAGTTGGGAAGTTGGGAAGGAAACGATAGATCCTTCATAATATCCATGAAATATAAGCTCAACTTTTGGGGCACAAATCATTTGGGTACTATCTGTTTCCTTGACAACATGAATACATAGAAATGTCAATTTGTATACGGATTTGCAATCTTCAGTCAATTCAAATTGATCACACAGAATCGGCTGAAATGAAAATCAGTTGAAATCTGATTGACCCAGACAGCTAACACCCAGTTTTTTAGCCTTATTAGAATTTATCTACAGAATTTGGTTTCATTTTTGTATTTGACAGAAATGTGCATGTTGTGCCATTGGTTCTAACAGTAATTGCCACATTCTCATTCAGCAACATGCTTGAGAAATCAAAAGCTCATAATTATAAAACAAAAAGAAAGACAAAAAGATTTTGCAAAAAAATTCTATGATATACACGTGTGTATGATGTTAATGTACTTCATATCCTTTTAAGTTCAACCTTCAATAGTTTCACCACTTCCTGTTTACATACATATCCAGCAATACACGCATGCCATCAATTGCATGGCTGCATTATAAGATTTATCATGCACTCAACAGGCAAAATGTTATCCTTTTATTCAAGCCTAGATTCTGTGCTGTTAATCAAATGATTAATTTACAATGTATGATCAAGATAAGGGATGTCAACAAACAATATTTGGACAGTAATTAAAAAGGAGTAGAGATTTGGTTGCCAGTGCCTTGTTTATTTCAATGATGTTTATAGCATATTGATTTGTTGGCAAAAGATACAGATTAAGTTTTTCACACATAGCCTAGATACAATGTGTAGCCTTCACAAAACCAGACTTATGCAGTAAGTCAACATGAACAGTATCTGAAGTGCACACCTGCCAGGCCACAGATTTGTATCCTTTGCAACTACACTGTGAACAAGAAAACACGTACATGTACTCAATACACCTGTATGATGACTTTGCATGTACAGTATACAGCAGTACACCCATGATGTCCATGTACATACATGTACATATTACATATTATATATGTAGCATACACCGTGGCTGTGGCCAATACTTTCATACTAGGCAGGTGTAGTCATTTCAGCATGCAATCATTAATTACATTTTTCTGCTTTAAAAAACAATGACATAAAAGCAACCAATTCCCAATTATAACCTTACAATCATGCAAGCTGTATAGGCCTACATGTACGACTATTTTAAAATCTTAAGATTTGGCAAGGTTGTGTCTTACTGTAAAACTACATACAAAAGATTATTGTCAAGGTTGATGACAGATACAAAAACAAGACTTTCCTTGCTGACAAACAGTTGACAGATTGTTGCATCTGTACACATGCACAAGTTTGCCTTTTGTTATTCATTTTGGGGGCTTTTCCATAGCAAGAAACATTGTCTTGCTAAGGCCAGACAATATTGTTTGGACATAACTCTGAAGACTCGGACTATTCAACCACATAAAGGATTTTCTGTCATTTTCTGGTTTGGGGTGGATGGGTTTAACGTCTCATACCCATCAATATCACATCTAGATGTCTGTATTCATGCTAACTATCTGTCTGATAGATCCTCCTAACCTCAGGGAGATGAATAAGATGAGCAAAGCTAGAAGCTCCTAGAAACATCCTTGGACTTCTCTCAACAGAATTTCAACCCCCAAAATTGCATTTTGTTTTCTCGGAAAATAATGCCGCAGGTGCAGCAATAAAACTCCATCTAGAACTACTTAATATTTAGAGAACTAGACAAGTGAAGTAGAGTATTATTACATACCAACAACCATGAGTGTGAAATCAAATCCTCTTTTCACAGATCTCCTGTACACCTGGTTTGGAAGGTTGGCAAAGCCTACGTACCCCTCCATATCCTTGGGTTTATTCTATGAGAAAAAGTAAAAGGAGAAAGTTCATTTGACATAAATGTTCATGCACTATGGATATTTCCATACAGCCCTCTAGCAGAGCATGAGACACACACTGTACACAATATTATAATATGTAGGCTTACTGTGTGTAGAATAGATTCAAGTTCTGTTATGGTTTAACTGTCATGGTACTGCATTATGTATATCTAGATGACAGATGTTTCACCTCATTTTAAGTGACAACACTAGAGTAAGGTCATTGTGTTCATAGTAGAAAGTGCAATGTCAACTTGTTACACACTCTAGGCCCCTATGTGACATTTAGATAAATTGACACGACGCAGTTGAAAACATATCAATAAAACTCAGTAATTTTACTGTTTAAAACTTCTGCCATCATAGAGATAAGAAAAAACAGTGATGTGTGTTGACTGTTGATTTACAATTTATACAAGTTGTTAACAATTTGTTGGACTTGGAATTCGGATCCCTCATTTCATTTCATTTTTCTCAGCCACTGAAAAAGTGATGTTGCTGGTAGTGTACTCCTAAAGACGCCATTTTGCTGGGGAACTTTTCATACAGGATCTGTTTTGTTACACATTTCTCAAGCATGAGAACATTTTGTAAGGAATGCTTCAGATTTTGTTTTTCCAGTCTATGTACAGCTGGTGTTTGAACAAATTTCTAAGAGACTGTTTGAAAGAGCCACAACCAATATTTACATTTGAGTAAAAAGATTTGAAGGCCTCGTCTCACAAGTACCTGGATATGAATAGTCTGTGACTTTCATACATAGTATAGGCGTTGGGTTTACAGGACAGTACATCTCTCTATGATTTGCTAATCCAGCTGTAAATGTTTGCTAGAGAAACAACTTTCAACAATTGTAAAAGTCAACTTTCCCAGCAGTAGGTTGCCTGGCACTGTAGAATACAATGTACCTGAGAAGTTGTTCTTATTGAAGAGACACAATTGTGTATTGCTTGCAAGTTTCAATTCATGAACCTGCTTACAGCAAGTTGAATGTATTTAGGGTCAATGATCACAATTTGTGACATTATTTTCAATTTAGAGGGACAGTTTGACATGAAAACAAAATTATACTTGTAATCAGATGAGAAGTGAACCAATTCCATTAATCAGTTTGAGCAGAATTTACAATTTAACTGGAATGGATTCAGCCTTCAGGACTCTGACAAACCATGGAGGTATATATACTGTACCTCCATGGACAAACCATGCACAACCAGCACAGCTGCAGGAGTTCATTGGACACATAGGCCTACTACTATACAGTTTTACACAAGGTTGATTGCCATTCAACCTGTTGTTTTAACAGGATTTGTTAATAAGCCCCTAATCATCAAATAACCACAAGGGATTTTAACTGACTGAATTTTAAGTCAATAGTGCTCCGCTATCAGACAAACATTGACTCACACACGTAGTGTACATGCACGCGCACACCCACGCACATACATGTGCATGGTTGCAATGTTTGTCTGAGGTCCGGTGCTTTTTTTAGCACAAGTGCGGAGCGCTATTGACTGTTCTGGAGGTCACTGGTTCGATCCTACACAAGACAATTTTTCTTGGCTCACTTTTCAAGGATTTTTTTTATATAAAATTCATTTTAAACAAATGATATCAATTAAAACACTTTTGGCCAGAAAAAAAAACATGTAATACAATGTACAAGGCCTGACAGACTGCAGCAAACTGCTCATTATGTGGCAAAATACAATTTCTTGACAAAAAATGCAGAAAACATGTGGAATATTACACTGCACAATGTAAACTGTATCTGACAGTAATTCTGACAATCCCTGAATGCTTGCAGTTAAAGGGAAGTTAGAGGGCAGATTGACTGGCTGTACAGGAAGTGAGTAAGATCTCTAAACATTCAAGATGTATGAACGTGATATATAGGGCCTAGGCCTAGTGTTTGGTAGGTAAGTTTAATATCCATCAGGAAAGGTGATGTCATACATACTGTGGTTTACTCTGGGTCATGGTCCTTATACAATATTAAAGGAATAGTAACAGCAAGGTCACTTCACAGATGGTGACTCCAAAAAGAATAAGGACAAAGGCCCACTTTTACACAACAAATGAGAGCAAAATTGGATTTCTGAGTGAATTGTTAGGATTCAGTTTCACAATACGCTTGTCATACCAGCATGACCAGGGTACACGTATACATGTATGAAAGGATTTCTTTAATAACCAATCAGAGCAGAGCCGCACCTCAATAGAAAGCACTGCCGTCCCGGCATGCCCATTCCCAAATATCTAACCAGGAAGTTGCTGTAGAATTTTGTAATTAATTAAAAAATTTCATCTGGCCTTTCAATAAGTAAAATGAAAAGAGAAACAAGCTCAATCTGAATTTAATGAGGAATGAACAATAAAAAGTTTACTGAACACAAAGGCTTCTATCCAGACTAAATAGGCCTAATACCTGAAACCTGGTTCATACTCTCTGCGTTTACACACACGCAGCGCAGAACACGAATGTCACATTCAATGTTCATACTCTGCCATCATTCAAGTCTCTCTAATGCGTGTACGCATCCGGTGGTTGTTCAAATATTTTAACTTGTCCAAATAAGGGTCAAATTGGTGCGTACAACCTTTTTTTCATTTTGAAATGATTTGCACAAAGACGCAGTCTCAGTACGCAGTGCACGTTCTTACACGCAGGGCAGACACGTTGAAATGAAGTTCCGCACTACGTACACAGTGAATACATGTAAGCAGCGAGTATGAATCAGCCTTTAGGCCTATTCAACTGGTACCTGTAGAAGCGTGTCACACACTTCCAGGTAATACAATTTTCACTTTGTATATTGCTAGGTATTCACAATGATGCAAGATTCCATTCCATATTGAACCACAAACCTCACAACTCTTTATTCACAGTTCACAGAGAAAAAAAGAGGAAATGTTGTTCCGGTTTGCCATTCACCATACGCCACACAATGATTACTACAATGCCTTTCCTGTTTGCTGGCCATGCATTACCAATGGGATTTGGATGTGGCATACAGGCCTACGATGTTCAACTTAAGTTAACTCAACTGTCCTTTAACATGGGGTTTCAATGCGTCACAAGTTCTGTGATTGATATTAAGTTACGATGAGTTTGGTGAAATGAAATCGACGACAGGTCTACTAGTGTTTTTACTAGTACTACTACCACCAAGGTTCATATGTATGTACTGTACACTGTAGTTTACAGTTCACTTTATGCAACACACTAAACTCACCTAGTGACAAATGGCACTACCCAGTGTACCTCACAAATCATATTATAGTAATCAACTAATCTACAAGTACAAATAATATGATATGTCTACTAGTCTTGGGCGATTCCAGCATTTTCAGAATCGATTCCGATTCCAGGCTGGAATCGCGATTCCACTCGGAATCAATTCAAATTTTCGCCTGGCAAAAATAACATTGAAATAATGGTTAACTTCGTTTTGCAGGCAAAACACAGATAGTTCAGAAGTTTTTTGATGCGTAAAAATCAGCCACACTTTATTTCTTTAAAGAATGTCAGAATCGTTTCAGTTGGTTCAACGATCCAACAACCCAAGAATGGCTCAATGCATTTTGGAATCGAAACTTCAAACTCAAAATCGATCAATTCACAGAATCGGTTCCTCAACAAAGTGGAATCGCGATTCCGATTCCAAATTTGGAATCGATTCTCATCGATTCCACCATGGAATCGCCCAAGCCTAATGTCTACTTTGTTTTCCTACTATTGGTAACCTAATCACTTAGGCCTATCACTTAAATCATAGACTTAAATAATGAGTCAAGATACTCACGGCTGTCAACGTAGTAAGCACAGGCATGATGGAACGTGCAGGTGATGTGACCAGTATGAGACACCAAACAGATGATACACAGCCCAAATATTCCCATATGAAAGAGAAAAATACATGAACAGAATTAACAATACAGTCACTGTGATATGGTCCCTCAGAGCGCGCTCTGAGACTGTCAGCAAAACTGTCTACAGCATCTGTGATTTGACCAATTTACTTCTTCATAAATCATGAGCGAGACTAAACCTGTCCTCAAGCCACACACAGCTATAGCAACTGTTACATTCTTCCTGTGACTGGTAGGTTAACCTTTGAAGCCCAATAGGTCAAGACCATTACATTAAAGGAGGAATTATCACGTGTATGCATTACAAATAGGAAATACCAATCCAAATAGGATTTAGAGGTTGATAAACTAAACCTACTGAAGGATCATGATGATAATGAGATCAACTTTTCAAGGCTTTGCAAACATGAATAGATATTTATATGTATGTAATATGATTCTTCAACCCGGAGATTTATGCAAATTAAGCCTGAGCCAGGTCATGAATTTTTCATGTGCAATAAAACAACAATGAGTATGTAGTGCTGCTATACATGTAGGTTGGTAAAGGGCAAGCTTAGTCTGCATTTAAGTCATATAACATGTATTGAAATCTACATAGACTAGTGTAGCCATATTGCATTTAAAATACACACCAGCAAGAGTCAGGTTTCACATGTTACTTAAAACATGATAAACTGAATTATCATGATCAATAATCCTTACACTGGTATTTAAGATTTTTTAAGCTGCTGAAAATACCAGAGCCTGACAACAATCAACCCAGCATACATGCACCATAAGCACCTACAGCCCTCAAGTAAACACAGTATAACCTCCAAGGATTTGCACCATCAAAGGCCACCATTGTTCACTTGCAGAGTTTGTGGTGAGATGATTTTAAAAAGGAAAGTCATTATATAGAGGACAAAGGCCACATAAGGTCCAGCATGCCTGTGTAGTGTAATGCTTATGCATGCAGTGTATACAGTATTGTGTAGCAGGGCCTGTGCATTATACACACTGGGAGAGGCCAAATAAGTGCAGAAAAATCCAGGTTTGTCAGTCTTCTACTGAAATACATGTAATCTATAGTATGGTGATCAGGATGATAGTGTGCCCACACTTCAGACATATAGGCCTACATCTTACATGATGTGTATTGACCTGTTACTCCAAAGGCTGGTATCAAGATCTGAGACTGACTGATTATTTGGAAACAAGCAGTAGACATCTTAATTACTTAATTAAATATGAACTGTATAGGGCCTACTGTCTGTAGGCACATAACATTATGTTGAGAAAGGGTTTTTGCACAACACTGGTATTGTGGTAATGATGTACAGTACATACATGTACAATGATTTATGTACCATTAGCTACATTACTTGTACATATACATGTATGTCAAATCTACTACAGGCAGTTTGTAGCCTAAAATAGCTATATTTCTTAATTAATTTCTACATTCAACGATCCCAAATTACTTTTTTTCAAACAATCATGTAGGTCTTTTCTTTCCTCCATGGTTCAAGCATGGTTCAGATACGTATGTAAAGCCTTCATGATGTACAGTGTATGCATGCACCTATTGTAACAACTACCGTATGCAACATGAGCACACCACTAGAATGAATGCACTTCAACATGTGTTCACACAAACCCAATGATAATGTGTGTAATTTTATTCCCAAATGGCATCAAGTAGGTAGTCTACATCTTCCCATGCTACCAGTACCGGCCTCCATGATCTTCTTTGCTCTATGAATGATCAGTGACATACGAAGTAACATGTTCTTGAGAAGTTGACACAAATACACAATAAAAACAGAATATGTGTACAGTGTAGGTCTACTGTTAAAACTGGGAAAATAGGAAGAAATCTTGATCGACCAGTGTTTTCACTGACTTTGCTGACTTGCATTTTGTGCAATATGTATGTGAAGTCCTATGTAGAATTTAACATTGTACATTCAGTAATAATTACTATTTACTATTAAATAGTGGTGTTGAACAATTTAATCCAGCCAGCATACACAGCCAATACAAATTTAATCATGTCCAATCATTCTCCATGAACCAATCAAGACTGAAGATTCAAATCTTAGTTTGGAAAACTGAGTGATACAGTGATAAATGATTTGGGTTTTCCTATAACAGAACAATAGTGGATCATAACAATATATTTATTTAACAATGAAGTGTTTGACAAAATACTAACACAGAAATAATGCATTCCTATATTTTATGTACTGTAAAGTGTAAGCCTACAGGTCTGTTTTGTTTTCTCAAAATACATAATTCACAACCTTTATCTTTTAAGTACACTACACTACAGTGCGATTTGACGGTGTATTATTATGCAGTAGGCCTCCCTAATTAAATAACAAAGAAAAAGGGGGGAACAGATTAGTGTCTTTTACTTTTAGCCCACCCGGATTATGTTGAGACAATTATTACCTTCGACTATAGTCAACCACGGAGGTAGAAATCGGTTGTGATGTCCTCTTCACTAGTATTAGCAAGGTTTAATTTGTGGACCCAGGAACATTTGCTTAAAGTAAAAATCTCATTTCGGAACAGTAGAAGCTAATATTATTAGTACTAGGCCTAGTAGTAGTAGGCCTAATAAGTAATACTAATATTGTCTCAAAATAATCAGAGTGGGCTAATTAAAGACACTAACCCCATTGTTTCTAACCCTGAAACAATACGTAGGCCCCCTATTGAAATAGTGTGAAGCCGAGGTACATATGTGTGCAATTGTATTGTATTTCATACTTCCACGAAGCAACACGGTGTAGGCCTAACTTGTTAGTAGGCCTAATAGGCCTAATAGTAATACACGTTCATGAAATTTTCAATTTTTCATTTCATTCTAGTTTCTACACTTCTCCAAAATCAAGATTTTGGGCTACACCACAAATTATACATTTCCATTTCTTGGTATTAAGTTACTAAATTGAACGGTATGCCATGTATTCAATGACTCACAATAGACAGCACTTTGGTCCCACGTAATAAATATGTTAACCACACTGCACAGTTAGCACAATGAAACACGAAACGTGTCTGACTGACACATGCACACTGACTATGCCTAACCTTACAGCCTAGACAATCATCTTGTGGGATGGGCACACAATACACTGGCTTTATAATCACTCGCCAACAATTATATCATCATCTACATGCATGGAAATACTTTTATGAATCTCCCAGGACTGTTGAGTAAATGATAATGAGTTTATCTCATTTGGTTTAGTACAAACTTACCCATGGTAGGTGAATATTTTGTATCAATTTGACCACCGATTGGCAGTAGTACTCGTCTCGTATTTTTCTTGCATCCACGCACGACGTGCTATTTTTACGCACCAGATTTTTCCGTGATAACCAAAAGCAATTCACATTGAATTGCGCGTGTAGACCGGGAACCAGTTAGCAAGGTGCACAATATGTTCGGTACAACATTGGGACACGAGAGGGCGCAGTTCAATTCCAATGAATTAATACACTACTAAGTATTGAACATCTTTTGATCTTTGGTTGGAAATAACATGGGATGGGTAAAAATAGATAACATTTAAAAATGACATAATTTTGAATAAAAAAAAAAGTTTGAAGGTGCAACAAAATACTACAAATCCAAATAAAAACAAAGATCTACTGCCAAAAGATCTCCGCCAAATCGATCACCTCAGTTTTCTACATGAACCCAGCGTACCCCCTCCAAGACAGTTTGATCTTGATAAACAAAAATCAGGCACTTGTGCATCAATGTGGAAATCTGGGTAAGACAGCAGATATATTGAATATTCCGTTGATATAAGCGGTTTTTCTAACCCGACGTAGTCAGTCAAGTAGCATTGATGGAGTGAGGAACTCTTGCTCAAAACACACGGTCTGAATATTAAAGTATAGTATAGGCCTAGTTTGTGAAACCATGTAAAAAGGAATAGACCGTTATATAGACACGGCTCTATAATACTCTTTTTCAACGGAATAATGAGTCAAGGATTTGCTCTCATTTGCCACTTGAGAATAATTCAATGAGAGTCATGGTTAATGATGCACTGGAAGATGAACAACATGTGGGTGCGGAGGTGAATGGCGACCTCAGGGAACAGAGAGGAATATGGCAGGTGAAATGTCCAGTGAGTCTAGTGACAATTCCGCCAACCTACGAAATGTCCAAGGAAGACAAAACTACCAAGACCAACAAGGCATCAGAAATGGGTCATAATGGCAAGAAAATGGAACGTAGGCCGCGCCTATACAGTTTATCAACTTCAAATAACGGGAACATTTTTTATACAAAGATACAGCAACATCATTCTCTACTTCCGGCCCAAAGAGCTGCAATGAAAACCTCGGCATAATTATAAAAAAAAGACAATACTTTAATTCACTGGTAAAGAAAACCACTGTCGAAATTGTTCCTCTTCTTTTGCTTAGAGATTGCCCGGACTAATGAACTGAAATGCCCCTTCGTCAGTTCTTCTAGCCCATTATGGCTTATCTAGCGCCCCGGGACCCCCCCCCCCCCCAAAAAAAAAAATTGGATCTATACCGCGCCTCCTACTCATCATGGCGACGAAACGCGCAAACTATAGAACTATGTCACGATATCGGCATGGTTTGACAATTTTTAAATTTTGCAATTTATAAATTGCACTATATACCCCCCCCCCCTCCCCCCCCCCCCCCCCCGGCAGAATTTAAGGTTAGGGTGTCTCATCCCCCACGCGCTTTCATGATCTGAAAAAGCGAAACTCTTGCAATTAAATGAAAAACATACATGCCAGTTCAACTCACAAAATCAACTCACAACAGCTGGAAGAAACATGATTAAGGTTTGGACTATTAGACTAGGTTTTAGAAAAAAATGAAAACGAGACGTCATGCGTTCTCAAACATTCAACTTGTTTGTGTATGGATATTGGATAATGCATTATTAAAAGAAAGTATACGACCCAGCTCGAGGATCATCCCCCAGGGGCAAATTTCATATAGATCTTCTTAAAGGTACAACAATGTAGTATGATATCCAGAAATTAGTAAAACAACGACCGGAAATCTTTTAAAAGATCAAAAATGAAAGAGAAAAGACTTCAGAAATACCGTGGCTGGGTTTTTTTTCTCAAAAAGTAGGCAACGTAATATGTAGGACTGAATTTTTTTTCATGACTTTTACTGTATCTTCCTTGATATTTTTGCCCAAGAATCTGTATTTTGTACGTGGATCGGTTGTGGAAACACCATGTAATAATCATTCGTACTTTCGCACTTCTATAATTATCGTTCGCACCTCTCGCAAATCAATCTGTATTTCTTTGATAAACACTACCTTTAAGCACCAAAATGAAAATAAAATCAGTATGCCATGCCAAGATTCCGTGTGAATGTGATGCTCAGCAAACAAGGGCCGATTATTAAAAAGCAGCAAACATCACATGAAAATTCAGTGATTGGTAATCCCGTTTGATCAAAGAAGATTAAGTTCATGTTTGAGCAAATTTTGTGCAAAAGCTCTATGAAAATTATTTGCCGGCCTGGTCGAAGGAGCTGGCTATATTGCCTACAGAGAACAGGGTGATATCGAGAATGATGGTGGATGGGCCGGTGCATGGGTACTACCATTGTTCTCAAGTTTTTGACAATAATGGAGAGGCAATGGCTCACTACGCCCCGATATCCAAACTGCGCGCATCCAGGGCGAACGAATTAAGAAAGATTATATTCAATTTATGAGAACCAAAATTAATAATAGGCCTAATCAAACAGAATCACACATTTCTGATGTTGTGAACTTTAGACAATAAGCGCTTTCTAATGAAAAGTGTGTGCACAAGAAAAGTTTGTGCACATCGAATGGCGCGTGTGAACGCGCGTCCAGTTGATGTTCTATACGTTCCACCATAGATCTGTTCATAGCTCTATGGTGCCACACGCATTAAGCGTTACATAATTTTGGCGCCCGCGTCAGTTTACAAAATAGTTAAAATAACAACAATAAGCGGAACAAATATTACAATAAATATATCACATTTTTATTGTGAGAAGCTGCTTAATAATAACCGTAGGATTGTGACCAACTTCTATAAATAAAAACGAATCATGGACAAAGGACTTCTTATGATTCCAGTCGTCTTGGTTCTTCTAATCCACAAATCTTATCAAGCAGGTAGGACCACTTAAGTTAACTTAAAGTAGGCCTAGGCCTATACCACCTACTGAATAATTACGATAGGCTATTTATTGGCTGCGTTAATGAAAAAGAAACACGCGTACATGTAAGCCTATAATTATTTAACAGTTACATACGGATGATCATGTGCACTGCGGCATTATATGCCGTGTCGTGTTTTAAAGTCATTCAATTTAAGCGAATCAGATTACGACACGAGTGGGTGACCTGCACCAATTAAATGGCATGAACATAGGAGAGGCCTAGGGGCCTAAATCATAAACAAAAAAAAAACGACACAAGAATTGAAATGAAAGTCAAAATCAAATTATGAATAAGGGGCCTATAGTATACAGTACACCAGCAAACGTTAAGTGGTCGGGCAAACTCTATTATTATTACCGGTAGGCTGTCAATCAATATTCAACTTGTTACTTTTTAAAAGGTCTTTGTGAGGATATAGAATTCAAAGAAACGTTCTCCAGATTCGTGGTGTCCGTGCAAAACTTACCCGAGGGAGATGAAAGGATTATAACTTTGGGATGTCGTTTTGGATATCAGTTCCCTGGAGTTGATTCAACAGTGCCAGGTTTTAATCCAGCCCATGATGTAATCCACTGTGTGAACGGTGTTTTGAATGCTACTGCTAGAGCTTGTGGTGCAAGTAAGTATAGTCAAGTCCCCTTTCAAGAGAAATGTGTTACTTGTAACAGACAATACTGCAATTAATTTGTACAAATAACAGGCTATTGAAAACTACTTACTATACGTTTATTCCCTGGGCGCAACTCTCAGTCAAGGCAAAATCTTTTTTAATACCTAATGACACCGAAGACAGAACTGTAAATTGAACAGTTTGAGGCTTGAATACAAAATAAATGCAAAACCTATAAGAGATAAAAAGGCATGAAATTTGATATAAATGATCCTGCCACTTACTTTGTGGGTGTTTCCACGAATTAAATCACTTTTGTATTGTTCATAAACCCTTCTTTATGGACCCAAAGTCTAAATAAGATTCGCAATCACATCATTGAAAAAAATATCAATAACTGAACACATTAAGACAATTTTAAAGAAGTTTGAAAAGCGACGCTTTCACAGACTTCATTCGTTCCATCTGCGCATGATTCAGCACTCCCGAGCAAACGTCTTAAATTTTGTACACAATAGAAAGACAGATTTCGAGACTCTCTGTTTTTTTTTAATCTTTACGACAATTACAGGAATGTTTATTGACACTTATATAATAAATAAATGACTTAATAAATAAATTCATTTCATGGCAGGATACTACACTCTTCTGGAAGCACTAGATCATATTGAGCATAGAAATGAAACTGTGTTGGAAGGGGAACTGCTAGAAATTGATTTTTTCGTTGTAAGTATCACGAAGACCACAGAGTGTCAATCCTGGAAAGATTATTATAGCGACAGTTTATCGTTAGGGTTATATATACCAGATAATCAAATAGGCAAATTACAAAGAGTTCAAAATGCCTAAAAATGGTATTCTCATACTAGTCCAGTGTTACATGACTTACATTAGTTACCTGTAAAACAAGTGATAATGTTTGAAACTTTTTTGATGACGTATGACACTAGTATGGTGAAATCATTTATCATCATGTTCTCATTATTAATATGAAGTTCTAAAGATGACACATTACTAACTCTGGGAAATCAAAGATTACACTAAGTTGACAGGGTACACGTACTCACAAGCTGTGGAATAATCTTCCTGTTTTTGTTCGACAAGCAAACTCTCTATCTCTAGATCAGTTTAATAATAATAATAACGGGCATTTTTAAAGCGCCTTTACAAGAAGATCAAAGCGCTGTACATTATTATTATCCCCGGTCATCGGGCCATAATTTACATTCCTGAAACAATCTCAACTCCCTGGGGAGCATACAGCCTCATACTGGCAACCATAGGGCGCACAGAGGCTAATCAAACCACAAAGCCATCTCTACCCTCACAGGTACCCATTTACACCTGGGTGAAGAGGAGCAATATGTGACAAAGCATCTTGCCCAAGGACGCAAGCACCATTAACCCATGGCTGGATTCGAACCCACAATCTGTAGATTGACCACAAGACTTTGGGTTCGACACGCCAGACCACTAGGCCACAGAACCCCACAAGGCCATGGGCCAATTTCATAGAGCTGCTTAAGCATCAAATTTGCCTAAGCACCAAAAACCTTGGTAAATAAAATCAGTATGCCTGCCAAAACTCCTTGTGAATGTTATGCTCAGCAATATTTTTTTGTTATAACTTGACAGAAAAGTAGGCGTTATGTTGCAGAAGGCCCATGGGTCTTCAGAGCTAATGGTGAAGAAGTGGAAGGTGCTTCAATGTCTGACGCTTTAAGACAGGACAGAGGTTACTATTCTAACTATTTCAAGTAAGTTGGCAAGAAATCTTCATACTTCATAGATGCATTCAATAATGAGACTTATTGGTGAAATTAATATACCTTTTGTCTCTGTAAATGTAACATAATTACATGATGTACACGAAAAGCTGATTTTGTTGATTGCTGTAAATATTTCAATGATGGCAAGTCCAACATTTCGATGTTACTACACACATATAGTTGACTCAAGACAAGTCCTGGATTTGTGCTATATGATTGAGTCTGAAGCCATATAGTACAGTGATGTACAACAAGATGCAGCAATTCCTGCATCCCATGCTAAGCTCCCTTTGGTGCAGTTGTTGGGTTAAAGCATCTTATTTCATGTGATGATCATGAATTTTCTCTGCTGTAAACTCTGCCATGCTCGTCTCAATGAATTTAGACATAACATCCAAGCAGCAATAGATAATAATACAAGTAAATGAGCAATTAACAGTAAACAGAGCTCTAACAACAAAAGTTAAGAATATTCCTGTCTCAGACTCATACCCTAGGAAAAGTTACTGATTTTGAGTCCAGGATAACTTTGGGAATATTCTACTCGTAATCAATTTTTATGAAGTTATTCATAGGATTCTTTACTACTGTTTATGAAATAGACCTCAGGACAATACGTAGGTACACAATGAAGCAGAGTAATATGCCTCCTATACATGGTTTATTCAATTAATAGAAAGAGTGTAAAGAATAATTATGAATATTCAGTAACATAATGATGTAACTTGCACACTGTAACTTACCTTGAAGTAAGAGATTTACAAGTTGGTCAAATTTATAAATGCATAACAAGTTTGAGTTTGGTACAAGTTCAGTATACATGGATTGGTTTTACATTGCAGGTGGACTGCATACCTAACAGAAGAAGATACAGGCTACTACTACTATCATGATGAAGAAATTGCATCCTACAACCATGCATTAAGAGAATACATATTATCACCCAGATATGAATATTTCTACATAAAGGTCGTTGGTAAACAAAAATTAAGTATTTCACAGACTCAATGAAGTAAATATTGTCAAATTTAATCAATAGTTAATTAAAACTGACCCACACATGTCTTTTTTTTCCCTTTTGTTTTTTGGGGGGGGGCACTTCCAAGATTCTTTGAGAAAGATCATCCAGAGAACACCATGTAATAATTATATCCTGACTAGCTGCCCTCGCCCAATAATTAAAGTTGTTCGCAATAATTGAAAGTAAAGTCCAATGGAAAGATAAAAGCCCATCATGAGTAAATTAAACCATTCAATATGCATTGATGTTTTGTTTCAGCCCCTCAACATGGTGAATGGGGTGAATGGACATCATGGACTGAATGTACAGCAACATGTGGGCACAGTACTCATTATAGACAGCGTAATTGTGACAATCCCCCACCATTGTATGGAGGTGATGATTGCCCAGGTCCTGCTAATGTAACAGAAACATGCACCGTAGATCCCTGTCCAGTACATGGTCAGTGGTCAGACTGGGGAGAATGGTCTGAATGTTCAGTAACCTGTGGAGAAGGAAGTCAAACTCATAGCAGAATCTGTGATAATCCAAGCCCTGCATGGGGAGGGAATGAATGTGTTGGAGATGCAGATGCTATGGATAACTGCAGCCTGAGCCCCTGTCCAAGTAAGTAACAGTTATTCACTCAAACAGTGTCTTAATTGTGATACAGTATTTAATTAGTGCTTACTTTCCATTTATTATAAACTTGTTGAAGTCAATGATGAATTAGGAAGTTATGACTGTGGTGTCTTCGGTAATAGCTTTTGCTTTGTCTTAATGTCTTGATGGTATATGAAATGGACTTGTCTGAACATTATTCACATCATCTCAGACAATTGCTGTTTGCAAACAGGAATGAAGTTTTCTTAAAAGACAATTTATTTAACATTATGACTTTTTCCATTCATTGTTTCATTGCTAAAGATATGACTTTTGTTGTGTTGGTCATTCTTACAGTTGATGGTGCTTGGTCAGAATGGTCAGAATGGTCAGCTTGTAGCCAGTCATGTGGTGGAGGGACCAAGGATCATGTCAGGACCTGTTCTAATCCTGTCCCTCAACATGGTGGGAAAGACTGTGATGGAAATGACTTTGAGTCTACATCATGTGGTGAAGCCATGTGCAGAAGTAAGAATTCATCTATTAGCTTAATTGTTGAAGTTCTGATTAAGAATGTGTCGTGCTATCAAATAACTATGGGTGCAACTGAGTAATCCACTATCTGATAAGGCAGGCTTTGGTACTTTGAGGTGTCACCAACCGAAGTAATTTATAAAATCAATACAGGTAATAAATTGCTGCAAACTGCTCATCAGGCAAAATGACCTGAAATATATCAAATGCTTAGAGTTAGGAGGGCGTGACACGTTTCGATCCTAACAAAACTAGTGAGAAAGATCCTGTTAGGATCAAAACGCATCAGGCCCTCAAAACTCTAAGTAATTTATAAAGAATAAAACTGATATAGACTGATTTGACTGTCAGAATAAAGATTATAGCAATATGCACCATCAGGAAATATTTATGTAATGCAGAATTAGGGCAAACCTGCAAAATCTGGAAGGAATTGATCTGAAAACTTGCAATGATTGTCTTTCAATCTAGAACACTTTCTTAACTGTAAAACTCGAGGAATATTCGGTGTTGTAATGTCTGCTTCCTAACCTTACTAGATTGAACTGATCATGATGGTCAGTATAATAATATTTTCTTCTTGTTTGTATTTAAGCTGATGGTAATTGGGCTCAATGGACAAACTGGTCACCATGTTCTAAGACATGTGGGTTTGGGAGTAAGAATCGAGAGCGTACATGCAGCGATCCACCTCCTAATGATGGAGGGGCTGATTGTCCTGGAAGAGGAATACTTGAAAATTATTACCAGGAAGAGGATTGTATGGAGGTATATGACTGTCCAGGTTAGTATCAAATACACTTTGCTGTCTAATACAATATAATGTGAGAATATTACATAGAATGAGGTTTCTAGCTTTCTCATAATGGAATGGAATGTGGGAGCAGAGCATGAGTTCACTGTAAAATATGCTCTTATAAAATGTAGCATACAAATTCATACTTTCCTTAAAACAGAGTTAAGGTATTTGTACTTACAAAGGTTAGAGAAAAAACCCCAGAAATTTGTTTTGGTTTGGGCAACAATGCCCTGGAACCTCTAGCATTCCATTCCAGCATTTCATATCTTGCACATTCATCAGTCATTTTATTTGACATCAAGGCGTGTATGATTTCTGTATTCTATACTTGATAAATGAATGGTCATCATTTACATGTTCTTTTAGTGCATGGTAATTGGACTGAGTGGTCACCTTGGGATAATTGTACACAGCCATGTGGAGGTGGAGAGAAAAGACGAACTAGACATTGCACCAATCCACCGCCATCATATGGAGGAGATTATTGCCATGGCAACGAAACAGACATCATTTCAAATTGTAATCCAGATCCCTGTGGAGGTAAGGTTGGTTTAGAGGCTAAAGATCTTGTGTGGCTGTTGGAGACAGACTGAGTAAATAGGTGGAAACAGAAATTTACTGAATAGGGCTTTTACCTCCAGACCTCTGGCATACTACACCTGCACTCATCTGATGATCGAGTTTTAATCTACTGACTGATACACCAAGCAAAAGACCAGATCATTACTCAAGACATGATGATTTTAAAATACAAAAATGATTCAAGTATAAGTCTGTCGAACTATAGCAACAGATCCAGGCAACTTCCCAGCACTTGTTCTCTCTCTTAGTGAAGTTCTCTGTGGTTTTACAAATATCCCTGGTTAGTGCAGGTAAACTAATTAATGCTCTTATACTCAGATTCCAAAAAGAACACAAATAGGGACAAGTTATTTGATTGAAGGCCACAGCCTTGAACATATTTTATTTGCCTTGTGCCGGATACCAAATTGTCTGGGCAAACCGGACACACCCACCAATAAAGGGATACACCTGATCCCAACCATTTTCACAGGGATACACCTGATCCCAACCATTTCCATAGGGATACACCTGATCCCAACCATTTCCATAGGGATACACCTGATCCCAACCATTTTCACAGGGATACACCTGATCCCAACCATTTTCACAGGGATACACCTGATCCCAACCATTTTCACAGGGATACACCTGATCCCAACCATTTTCACAGGGATACACCTGATTCCAACCATTTTCACAGGGATACACCTGATCCCAACCATTTTCACAGGGATACACCTGATCCCAACCATTTTTTAATTGCACAACAACAAAGTGTTGCTTGTGCAATAGACTGTGACAAAGTGAAGCAATATACTGCAAGTCACAATAACACCCCAGTGTCCCTGGATACAGCAAGCTCTCTCATTGGTTACAAGTTTTTCCACCTTTTTCCTGATTGGATAGGGGCCTTGCTATATTTGCATATATCTGCATCTCATTTGCATTGCCCAAGGATTGCCTTATATGGTAATAAATGATCAGCTCTAGAACTTTCCAACCTATATATATTTTTAGCTGTATCTTCGCTTCAAGCATAGACTTGTTACCAGTCGCTGACTTAAACGATTAATAAACCAACTAGTATGTCACTGAGTATAAATGATTTTATCTTCAATTGATAAAATGTATTATTTGCATATTTCAGTGGATGGAGCATGGGCTGAGTGGTCAAGCTGGACAGTATGTACCAAGACCTGTGGAGGTGGAACAACAATGAGGAATCGAACCTGTACCAACCCAATACCAACACATGGTGGCATGGATTGTATAGGATATGGTGATGACCTCACTGACTGTCACACAGAGCGATGTCTAGGTCAGAATATCACAGTATTTGTATACACACAAACCAGACATGTCAACAAAAACTGCTGTAGCTATGGACCACATGTGTGTTATACATTTTGCATAATGTGACTGAGTTTGACCGATTGAGGCTTTCGTGGTTACCTGATTAAAAGGCGCCATCCAATTGGTCAATGCGCACAGTTTGATTGACAGGCCAGTTAAGGGTCCATTACCATGCATAAATGACAGAAGTAAAACTGAAAAGTTAATGCCTCATTGCCATGAAGGTGCTGTCCAGTCTCCATCAGTGATGGGGACAATATCTCACAAGTGGAGCTCCAAAATATAGAAGCTTTACCTTCATACTTCACATTATTCTTCTATTCTTAGATGGTGCTTGGTCCATATGGTCACCATGGTCATTGTGCTCTATGAGCTGTCTAGGTGGAGTCCAGGCACGAGCTCGATCCTGTACTGACCCTCCACCAGGACTTGGTGGTAGTGACTGTCCTGATAGCAGTAATCTCAAGAGCTTCAGCCAATGGCAAATATGTCATGACCATCCATGTCCAAGTAAGTGAATATAAGCAGCTCTGATGGGGCATGTAGGCTATAAATTATACCCCATATGTATCATAAAGACATACAGGTACTCAACCATATTATGCTTTTATTCCAACAGTCCATGGTTGGTGGTCTTTATGGTCAGCATGGTCAGAATGTCCAGTGACTTGTGGAGGAGGTTATCGTATATCAGAAAGGAATTGTTCCCAGCCTGTTCCACAGTGGGGAGGCAGACAATGCCGTGGTAATGCTGTAAAGAGATGGCGATGTAACACTAAAGCTTGTCCATGTAAGTAAAGACACTTGAAATATTGTCAGCATATATTATATAGATCCCTACTGAGTATACTGACACTTCACTTTTACCTATGGATGTAATTAGGCATATAAGTAAAACAGACACAAGCTTAAATACTGGTACTCTCCTTGCACTATGGCTGTAGATTAATGACCAGATATGACTTAATTAATACACAATAACCTATTCAACGAGTACATAATGTATGTTGAAATGTAATGGGTACGGCATTGTGTGCATTGTTTGTTATGCAGTGTTTGGTGCTCCAGAGGGTGTCAGCTATATACAGAGTGATGCAAACATAACAGTTACATGGAATACACCTATGGAATACCAATGGCCAATACTTTATTACAATGTCCACTTCAGACAAAGGTAGGATTATAATTGCCATTCCATGTAGCGTCCGGTAAGGATGAAAGGATTGAAGATACCAAACCAGTCACCTCATGCTGATATTATGCACCCATTCCTTAGTATAAACCATGTTGATTCATTTCACAAAATTACTGGAAATTAAATTACAAATTGTCATTTATGTACTGGACTCAAAAGTCAACAGAATTATATATCAACAGAAACTGATGGCACCATATACAACATTATTTTGGAAAGCTCTTTATCATCTGGCTCATTTCAGTGCATTAGACCATATAGCTCTCTTCCTATCTCTATGGTTGGACTAGTGTGACTCTTTATCCATTTTACAGTGTCAGAAAACAGTCAGATGTCACTTTAAATAACCACTGATCATAGAAAAAGGACAATGGAAATACCAGAAGATGTTCCAGACACCAGTTCATCATGAAATAACCCTACTGGGATTCCTTGTGTTCTATGTCTCGTCATTCCTGAATGAAATTAATCATGTTGTTTTCTTTTCTCTCTTCTAACAGACTAAGTGATAATGCGAGTCTCATCACTTTGATACATCATAAATCAGAAGACTTTCCCTATCCTATATATAACTTGACGTCATTTAGAGCATTGCCTACCAAAGATAACAGCACATTCTCCATGACTGTACGTGGTTTATCAGCTTATACTGAATATGAGTTATGTTTGACTGCTAAGCATGGTTATGAGGCTATAACATCGGGCCATAGTGAAGTTACAGTTGTCAGGACACTAAAACATGGTATGTCTAATTATGTTAAGATGTGATTCTCATTACTAGACCTTAACTTGTTCCTGTAGATGACAGGTTCCATGTGAGAATCCCTGTATCTCATGGGGGATTTATTTATGTTAATGCTACATTGGCATACCACTGGCCATCATGTACTTCAAGATTTGATATCTTCTTAGTGATTCCCTACTGAGCGTTTATGAGTAATAATAACCAGTGAAATGTTGAGGAGATCAATATTTAGTTTTATATTATAAGTACCAGGGTGGACAACATCAAAGTATGGTCAGGGTGTGACATCACCGAACTGAAAGCAGCAGCACTGGAAAGGCGGGCTGTGGTGGGAGTGGCACCAGTGATTCCATCGGTGTATAATTTGAGTAGGAGACCACGGGCAAATAAGGCCTTTGTCTATTGATTGATTGATTGTGATTGTACTAGCATAACAAATCCTGAAAACATAGCAAAAAATCTTGAAAATCATACGTCTCCTTTACTTTTGTACAGGTAATGTGAGGGGAAAAATCCTGAAATCGGGATTTATCCTGACAAATCACGCCCCTGAAGTATTAATTTCTGATTTTTTCCAAAAAGTGATCCAATAGGCTCCAAACATAATCAAGCCTAAAATCAACAAAGCTGGATTAATCAATTGCCACAATCGATGGAGTGTATGACTATCCTGCCTGAATAGTCACACTCAAATTGTTTCTCTTCATATTCTTGAGAGCCTCAATCAATTTGCTGTAGCCCTAGTAGGCTTGCATGATTAATCCAAGCCAAAGGCAGCAAGGTTATACATGAATAATGTTCAAATATTACTAAGTAAGTTTTTGGCAAAGACTGTGACTATAATTAGACTTGAATGATGTTACCTTGTACAATGCAGCATTTCCAGCCGCACCAGACCCAGTCACCATTGAATACGGCAATTTTGCAACTGAAGGAGAATACAAGGTGCTGATTCGCTGGTCTGAGGTCACATGGTCTAACTTCACAGCACCTTCTATGTACCACATCATGATAAGAGACGTCAAGACTACCATTGATAAACCATGGATATTACTGGATGAAGTACCTACACAAATCACAGGGTAAGAAATGGAACAAATCTGGGTTTTAAATTAATGAAAAGCAGTCCAAACTATCAACAGGCCAGACTTATAACTCTATGTGATCAGAACATTAAGTCTCAAAGGTTCAGTAGAGACTATATGGCAAAGACAAGTGGCAATTACACGTAGTATGAAAAGAGAAGAGCAAAAGAATGATCTATCAAGAGTGACTGAGCTGCTGTTAGAGAACAAAGGGAAGAAAGGGACAATGGAAATAAAACAGATCTGAGGGATCAAATTGAAAATATAAAGGAATGCAAAAGATTCAAGTTGCTGCCACTTCCCATGCATTGATGAAGAGACTAGCACATTTTGACTGCATGACTGCAACTTATGGGCCATGACACAAAAGAAAACTTTTACAGGCAACTAGGAAGCAACCAAAACTACATCGCATGCAAGAGGAAAACCTTGCTGGGATATGCGAGTCATCTTTCTGGTAGTTTCTCACTATCCAAAGAAAATTGTATGAAACTTTAAAGATAAATGTTATTTCTTCTTGCAGATTGCATGGAACTGGTTGCTTGTAAAATTATCTTGTGAGACATGGGCCTAAAAACTCAACATGCTATAGGGTGTTTTACTGTCAGCCATTGGTCCCAAGAAATCTTGAAGTTGGGATTTTTTGGTCAATCATCTAGTATTGGGATTAAATAAAAGACTAAAATTACTTGGATATTGGACCAGTTACTTACACGCATCAATGACATTTGACAGGAACAGATTCCAAGCTCCTGATAGGCTATCTACAAGAAAAGATTTGTGTTATTATGTTATTATTCAAGTAAATGAAGAAACATAATTTATATCTTATTTTTGTTTTTGGAGGCATCTTATCCAGGATAGTTCAGCATTCAATCTCCATGACAACGTGTACATTGTTCAAGTAGTTGCTAGCAACAAACATGGCAGCAGTTCAGCAGCTATATGCAGGAATCTTGTGGATGTTCTAGGTATTGACATAGCATATCGAATATTTACTACACTGACTTGACTTATTGCAAACCCACATTCATAATATGATGGCACCTGCAGAAGTGCAGAGAAACAACAACTTGTCACTTAAACCTATAGAGCAAAGTACACATTGAATGTGACACTACTTTGCTCTATAGGTTTAAGTGACAAGTTGTCACATTCTTAGTCACATTATTTTACAAACACATTTTGGTCTTACAAACCAAGGCTAATTTATAAATATCTCACAAAATTACTTGGATAATTTTAATACCTGGAAGTTGCTTACCTACACAGTTCTGCTGAGAGGGGTTATTACCAATTTACTTGAAACTTGTTGTTTCTTTACAGCAAACCTGGGTGAATAATCAGTGTCATCAGATGATGTTAGATCAAGACTTGGCCTTATATGATGTCTCTAAGCAGCCTTCTCTTACTATCACATCTGAGGTCCACTCTCCGTCACCTTCTTCAGGAATATATGTCTTTAGGAGGCAGCCAAAGCTACAGTTTAACTTTAAGTCATCACTGAGAAATGCATCAATGGTTTACCTAGCTAACCTCCTCAAACTGATGGACCTGCACCAATATCACGGACAAGCAAATCAGCAAAACAAATTCAGCTGGGTACCAATCACAGAGAATACTATATTAGAATGCATATTAGCTGGTATTACCAGTCCTACTCTCTGCTTAGTACACTCATAAGCCAAGAAGATTGATTCCAGAATCCAAGGGTGGATTTCACAAAACACTAACATTAATCTTAAGCTGAGTTGTAGATTGATCTTAGTGCTTCGTGATATTGGTCCCTGCTCTTATATGGTCAGCATACAAGATTCCAAGGCAAACTTGTTTGTACAGCAGTAAACAAGTACTGTGAAGTGAATTGATGATGCTAAACCATTACAGATACACTGTACATGATTTAAAGCAAACGTTACAGTCAAGTCGATCAGCATAAAATGTTCTCTGACATATTATGTCTTTTTTGAATATAAAAGAAGTCATGTAAATAACACATTATGAGTCTCAATTCTATAGATTCACAAAATGATCCATCTGAAAGTTTCAGCTACGCTTTAAAAAAAAACCCAACATGTTTATTTTCTTATAATACTTTTTAAAGCAAACACTACATTACAAATTTTAATAAATTAGTCCATTTATAAACCGAATTATTTTTGTCGGTGGAAACTACATGACATCTTTTTGAGTCAGCTTCATATAGGAAAGTGTGGTCCTTATAGTCGGCACAAGACAAATCATTTGAAATATTGATATAAATACTATAAATGGAAGGAATGAAATGTGATTGGTGGGAATGATTATACAGTCACTTATTGCAGCATATTAATGGACGGAGTGGAGTCTTTATATTATTGACTACCATATAATATACAGTATTCGGTGTTGCATTAAATTAATCCCAAATCTAAGGAAGAAAAAATCAAACGAGCTAAAAAAAAAAAAAAAAAATTCATTATATAACAAATTACTTTCACTCTAAAATCCACATTTTACATGACCCAGCAAATGTCACTTCAGGTTAATAAAGTAAGTTTCAAGACATACATGTATAATAGTACTGTCTGACTTTGTATGTAAAAGTATGAAGAAATGAAATGTATTGTATAGCAAAGGAAGTGCACATACATGTGCATATCGGTCCATCCTAAATATTTACAGAGTACACTGCTTCCTAGGTGTTTGTTATACTGTTATAATTAATCTACACGCCAAACCACATCAGAAAACCACTATCTCAAATGAGTCTTTGTTGCAAACCTTCACGTTGCTAAGTTGCATGGCTGCTATGGTTTTCTCATTTAATTCCTTCATACATTCTATTCTTTAAACTGATTTGAGTTTGAGCAATTGCTAACACCTTATCTCATTTGATTCAACACAGAGCGTACAATGGATGTTTTGAAAATGCAGATATTGTATCAGTCCAAGTGCCCACTTGAAGCAAGATTGATACAAATGGATTACCAGTCAAATAATGATTCACAATCACAACTTCACTTCAGTCCACAGCAATAATTACCACAAAGTTACCAAACCAAAAGGGTCTTTTCATGAACTGGTATCTGAAACAAATTCTGGTATTTCCATGGTTCATTATCTTTTTCCAGAAGCCTTTGTCTGTTTACAGTCACTTATCAAATGTGTACATTCATTTTTGGGGAATGTCTCAATATTGGTGTCATTTGCCGACTATCAGAACTTTTTTACAATGATATCGTAGACTCATTCAACATCAACAGCAAAAGGTAATTATACCAAGAAAAGCTTGCTATTTATCATCTAATTACACATTCATAAGCATAGTGCATAGAGACTTTGTGAATCAGTAATGTGATTAACACAGTTAATATTCACAAAATAAATGCTTTTAAAAGATTTAACTGATAATGGATTAGATAAATGTAAACAGTTTGGCACTTGTTCAAGTTAGTGTATTTTCATTTAAGTACTTTTCGCCTCTAGATACCCATTTATAGACCAACCTTAATATATTTCTACAAATTCTATTATTTCAATTCTTATATCTTTAAAGTTGATACTTTTCTATTCGATGTTATAAATTACCCAATGGGTACAAAGGCATTTAATGCATACATTTCTTATTTTCCCAATGGTAATTCCACATGGCATTATACAATTCATTTGAAACATTACTGTCATAAGAACGATGTAAAATCACACAAAAAGGCACTAATTAATAAAAACTATAAAAATGATAAATACAATTAATTATTTACACTATATAAAAAGTGCTATTTCACAAACCAAAGAAAACTGAAACTCAATAAGAATAAATTCTGATAGAATAAAAATTACAAAATTGTTTTGTGTTACTTGTGTTTGATGGATGAAACTCCAGATGTTTGCAGATGTCAAGGTATAGTCATTTGACTTTGGTGAAATGATACTATCCAATGATCACAGAGTTATGTTCTTTCATAATTACCTAAGTCATTGTGACATACGATATTATTCCTGTTAGTTGAAAGGTTGTCATGTGTGGTATTAGAGCACTCTTAAATGCCTTTACAACGGTTCAAACAAAATACTATATTAAATACTAACAGGAATCTTATGAAATGCATGCTTGTTTTTCACATCCAATTGGATTGTTTCTGATCCTCTTTATATTACTGTGTCTATGTAGCGATACTTTATATGTACACATGTTTGTTTAAATGAGGGTAAAATAAATACAAATGTTAAGTAAAATGTCTTCATTATTCTTCAAAAGGGTTTAGTAAATGGTAAAATGAATAGAAAAATGATCAGTCAATATTTACGTGATGTCAGAATCTACCTCATAAAAACCAAGAACACCTTGAACAAATTCTGGCCCAACTTGGAACTTGGTTGCAGAATGAAACACACTCACATATAAAACACAATCCTAGCAACATTGTAATGAATCTAACTATATGGATATTAATCTTATATTTCAAATTACATCAGTACAAACTAGTACTATGTACTACCTCCAAAGCCTGTGTAGCACCTTGCATATTTAAGAAGTGACATGGACAATCACTTGGTCGGTGGTGCGCTTCTTGTGTGTTCCAGTTGAGCTGATAAATCTCGTACTTTATTAGACCAAAATTCACTGCTCTGTTGCAGTTGTATAGACAGATCTCCAACTCGTTGAATCCAATACGACTTGTCCAACGCACTAGGGTCACTTATTCCAGTGTCTTTCATAGCACTATCAATGGCCGATAGAATCTGTCCAAATAAACAAAGTTTGTTCCACTGATGTTTCAAAGCATATGAGTTACACACACTGGTCTAGAAATCTTGTATTGGCATATTAAACCCATTCAACCCTGAATCAAAATGAAATTATTATCAAAACAAGTTTTTGCTGAAGGTTTTTAAATCCTCTACATTCATCTAATATCATCATTTACATTTTTGTTTCTTTTCTGTTAAGTTTTCATCTTCATATTGTATACATCTGGGTTCTAAGTCTGACAGTGAGAGTGTTCATAAAGAATCAAAATGCATCAATCAGAAATATTCCCTAAAAGATTAGTATATTGTGATCATTCTTATTTATCTGGTTAATTCAATAAAAGTCACAACAAAGGGTCCTGCATACACTTATCAAATAATCTATACTGCTGTGATACAGTGAACTTCTTCCATTGATGCATGGAGCATCTCATTTCACTTGGCTTTAACACTCCACACCTTGCAAGATAACAGTAGTCAGTGTTTCACTTTCTAGACCACTACTGCTGCAGGACCTCAATTTAATACTAATCACCAACTACCTTCATAACTAAACTAATTCACTACCTTATCTTTATCGTTAGTGTGTAATCCTGTATCTAGGCTAGAAGCATATGCTGAGTAGTTTGGTATTCCATCATTAGTATATGACTCACCACCACGACGAGATGAGGTACCAGACACTGATCTATGAGGTCTCTCAGGTTCAATCTATACATTGGAAACAAAAATAACAAGAAGTGAATCAGTTACAACATACTGGTATAAAATGATCAAGATTGAGGTAAATTACTTCCAATGGGAGACTTTGGAGAATCGGTCTTCAAGTCAACAGCGCACGCGCACGCACAACAGCGCATGCGCACGCACACGCAAAACAACGCGCGCATGCTCACAATTGCGTGTGCGTGCACTGTTGACTTGAAGACCGATTCTCCAAAGTCTCCCATTTGTTGATGTCATCAATTTGGAATATGAAAAATAATGTTTCTTGCAAAAGAACAATAGCTGTCACTATTCTAATCTGTTGATAGAGCCATTGAAAAGTGAACAAAGAAAAAGTTGACTGGAGCGGGATTCGAACTGGCGACCTCCTGAATACCGTGCAGGCGCTCTATCAACTGAGCCATCCAGCCCTACTTTGGGTGGTGACCCCAATAGTCAATTATCTTTGTTCGTTTAGCAGTCAGAAACCATGAAACCATGCACACACTGCCATATCCCAAGGATAATTTCATCGATACACGCAGCAATGCTGCAACCTTGGAACGGTACATGGGAATCACTCAAAGAGGATACGGCTTTTAAATTAATTTAATCATGTTAATAGAGCGACGGATTAACATATGATTATGTCACTAACATCACTGACCTCAAAGGACATATACATGTCTCAGTATTTGAACCGTTGGGTAAAGAGTTGAGTCAACTTGCTTTTAAGTTGTCATGTACCGTGAGCCAAATAACCAACAAAAGAGTGAAACATTTCAGCAGCACTTTGTACATCTGAGCTCTTTGGCTATAAAGAAGCATAATTCAGCAGACCAGCTTACTCCATCATGTCCATCATTGACTTACCTGTGCTTTCACACTGAGCAGATCTTGATCCTTGTTATCTAACTCATCCATCATTGCCTTACCTGTGCTTTCACACTGAGCAGATCCTGTTCCTTGTTATCTAACTCATCCATCAGTACCTTACCTGTGCTTTCACACTGAGCAGATCCTGTTCCTTGTTATCTAACTCATCCATCATTGCCTTACCTGTGCTTTCACACTGAGCAGATCCTGTTCCTTGTTATCTAACTCATCCATCAGTACCTTACCTGTGCTTTCACACTGAGCAGATCCTGTTCCTTGTTATCTAACTCATCCATCATTGCCTTACCTGTGCTTTCACACTGAGCAGATCCTGTTCCTTGTTATCTAACTCATCCATAGTCCCTTACCTGTGCTTTCATACTGAGCAGATCTTGTTCCTTGTTATCTAACTGCGCCTGTAGACTCTGTCTAGCAATCCTTTCTTGATCGATCTCAGATCTCAGTCTTAGTGTCTCCTGTTTGAGTGAGTGTAGCTGCTCATTTAGCTGCTGAATTGTAGCAATATTTGTCTTGAGTCGAGCATGAAGACCCTCAATGGTAGACAGCTTCTCGGTCATCTCTTGCTCCTGATCAGTCCTAATAGAGGAAACAATCTTAAATTAAACATCAGGTACAACATCAAGTATTGTGGATTGCCATTAATAGGTCTTGGCACATAACGTCTGAAATGTTAATGTGATGAGATACACATGACATTGACTGAGTTAACTGGCTTCTGAAAGACAACCTGAGAATGGATAATGGTTGACTGAAAAATTAATGCTTGAAGTCTCAGGTGGTAGAGCTCTCTCTATGTCGTCCTCAGACGAGCCTTCCATCGTCGCTTCCAGTCATTCCGATTTTTTTATACTTCCAGCCAGCTCACTGGTGCTTTGCACTCCTGCGTCCTTCTTGAGAACGTCCAGATATGTTATTGTGGGGCTTCCTCGTACCCGGTGCCCATGCGCTGGTTCCAGAGCGCTGGTAAAGTATTCAAGAGTTTACAGGTTTCCTTATCCCAGATCAAAAGATCGACAACTTACTCATGTTCCTCTAGACGGCTCTTGAGTTGATGTAAGAGCATTTGTTGATGTGAAGAATGATTCTGGAGAGCTTTGAAGCGTTCAGCAGCAACTCTCAAATCTTCATTCTCCAGTTTGAGGCGAGTGACCGTCTGTTGGAGGACGTCACCACTTTCAAGAAGCTGACTGTACATGGACAAAAAGTTCAGAATTTGGGATTAAACTCAAATGTCTGATATGACAGAGTGAGTATGGAACAGACATTGGGATTTACATTCACTCAATTGTTGAGTGGTTACTCATCTTTGTAATGCCACTACCTTCTACATCTGTTTATCAGTTTGAGAATATGAGACTTTCACATCTTGTACTTACTCTTTCTCTTGATTGAGTGTTCTTATGGTTAGATTCTGCTCCTTAATTTTAGCTCCTAATCGCTCATTGGCATCCCTGTTACAAATACAAATACACGATTCAACAGAAATTTAACGTCTGAGTGGCAGGTAAATATTGCAAGGTGAAAAGACAATAGTATCAATAAATGAGTCCGTGACGTCAAACAATGTTTCCATCAGAATACATAATCTCACAGCTCAATGCACAAACTACAGTGGAATGCCTTTAAAACGAACACTGCTCTACTGAACATCTGGCTATACCGAACATCATCCTTGGCTTCCAATTTTTTTGTGCAATGCAAACCCAATATGGTTCTTTGGATCACTATAACGAACGACCACTATAACTGTGCCATGTTCGTTATAGCGGCATTACTCTGTATCAGACACCTTCCTTTGAATACAACGTGCACTGCCACACACACAGATAGTCATTAGTTAAATCAGTTATGTGGAGCTGTAGATGTAAGTAGCCCTATTCATTAACACTTACTTCTGGGTCTGAACCCATGAATTCACATTGGAGACAACAAGTTCACTTTCACTATGTAAACGGTCTCCATTGGCTCGAGCTTCTTCTAATGATGTTCTCAATCGATCATTCTCCTTACAGCTGTCAATGTACTTCTGCTTTACATCATTGATTTCTTTCACAATCTTGTCACTCTGGGTAGGTTAAATAAAATAAAAAGTATTGCTTACTCTTTATGGAAATCCTTTCAATTATTGCACAAAATGCACACTGTTTTAGGTAAACGAACAAAGATAATTGACTATTTGGGACACAACCAACGTAGGCCTGGATACTAGTAGATAGCTCAGTTGGTAGAGCACCTGTACGGTATTCAGGAGGTTGCAGGTTCGAATCCCGCTCCAGTCAATTTTTCTTTGTTCACTTTTCAATGACTTTAAATTCAGTCATTTTCCCTTGTGGTTATTTGATGATGATACTGTTTTTGGAAGTTACTTCACAAACATCCAACAGTACACAACCAGCCTGCCGTTGTGTTTATGCGCAGAAGCATTGCATATCTGACAGTTACAATCATGTCTAACTAGAAGTCAATATTTGTATACATGTAATAGCATTATAACACCATTATATGCGCGCGCATGCTCACAATGAGAGACTTTGGAGAATCGGTCTTGAGTCAACAGCGCACGCGCAAACCATGCTTGAGCAATTGTGAGCATGCGAACGTTGTTTTGCGCGTGCGTGCGCTGTTGACTTGAAGACCGGTTCTCCAAAAACTCCCATTATAAACCACATAACGGTATGTTTTATACAGTACTTATGAAACTATACTCTGTATGCTTATCATTTCAGATAAGGATATAAGAAACCAACTTACTTCTTCAATGCGATGTCTAAACTTCTCCTGTAATGATGCAACTTCAACTTTAAGGACCACAATTTGTTCTTCTCTCATAGCCACCTCCTGTACACTATATCGATGCTTCTCATTAGAGTGAGAGAGTTTACTATTTATATCCTGGATATGAGACTCGTATTTATGAACCTCTTGTTCACTCTGATGGTTCAAGTCTTGGACTTTCTGCAGCTCACCACGTAATTTGCGCATTTTGTCTTCGTAGATTCCGATCTGTAATGAAGCACAAAGAATCAGAGTTAATCTCAGATACACACTAAGATACACATTTACAGAGTACCAAAGTGTGACATCAGAAAAGCAGTGCAAACGTATGAAGAATTGGTCCACGTGTGGGTTCCTCTGCCAATGTCTTATACACACACAAAGAGCCTGTCATAAATTCACTTTGGTGCTTTATAAAATTCAAATGTTAGATTTTGTTCAAGCCTGAAAAAACATGTTTTGGAACAGACACGTCTAGTTAGCTAGATTGTGGTAACTACTAACCTCTTCAGACAAGGATTGGTTCTGTTTATCAGCTCAAGATAATTCACTTTGTAGATTAGCGGCTAACGTTGGGTTAGTGCTTGTTTTTGAGCAGACACATCTAGTTAGCTAGATTATGGTTACTACTAACCTCTTCAGACAATGATTGGTTCTGTTTATCAGCTCAAGATAATTCACTTTGTAGCTTAGCGGCTAACGTTGGGTTAGCCTGAGGGTTAGTGCTTGTTTGGGAACAGACACGTCTAATTAGCTAGATTGTGGTTACTACTAACCTCTTCAGACAAGGATTGGTTCTGTTTATCAGCTCGAGATAATTCACTTTGTAGCTTAGCGGCTAACGTTGCTCTTTCACTTAGTTGGTTCATAGCTTCCTTATGCTGTCCTTGTACTTCACTCAACTGCACACGCATATCACCAATTTGCTGCTGACTTTCAACTAACTATAAACAGGAAAGTAGGAAAGTATGTAAGGAAGGCAACAGCTTTTTGCTTTAAAAAAGTTTGCACTAAAGATTTAAATGTAAGGGCTTTAATTTATTCAGACAGTGCGGTCAATTCATGTTGATGAGTACTTACTAAAAACAAGAAAAGTCCAGTAGTTTTGAGTAAACAATAACCTTTTCACCTAGCTTTCAAACCGGTATTCAATGGTAGCCTATGGGGCCATTCAAAATGTTCACTTATTTCAAATTTCTACTTTTTGCAAAATTGTGGGTGGGTGGACCAGGGAAATAAATTGAAGTAAACTGAAAAACGAAATCCACTTTTTATATGAAAATCCAGATTTTTTTCTGAAAAATCTAATTTTTAAAATCAAAATAGGGGGTGGGTGGGTAGTTCAGACAAATTTGGAAAAAAATATTGGAATTTAATGAATTTTTTCCCTCTAAACTCTGCAAACCTTTCCTCTTGTGTCTAACCACTTTGAAACATTCTTGTATGGTCCATGTACTATGCAAACCTTCCTCGTTTAGTCTACCCAACATGGTATACCTCTCAATTATCATCTGCCAACCAAGACAACCTCATCAATTCATCATACCCATAAAAACCTCTCAGTCGACCTATCTACCACACACGATATACAGGTGTTATACATAGATGTCAAACATACCTCAGCATGTGTACTCCTATATTCCTCCTTGCTATGCTCCAAGTCAGCTTGTAGTTGAGCCAATGATTCTTCATATCGTAAGACTGAGTCACTATGATGACGATTTTGTTGCTCTGAAGTATCAAGATTCATACGAACTACATGGAGTTGCCCCTCACGTTCAATAAGGTCTTCCTTTAGAAGGCGGAGCTTTGACTGAAGGGAGGTGTGTTCCTGCTCAAGAGTAGCCAGCTGGTTGTCCCTGTCATAAATCTGAAGCAGATTGCAGGATAAATGTGCTGGGTATTAAATTTCAATTATCAGAGTTTGTGAGATTAAATAGCAGTGGTAGTAATGAAACATTGGATGGCAACTTGGTTTGCAACACTTGCCTGTGCTAATGAAATGTTGGATGCTAACGTGGTTTGCAACACTTGCTTGTGCTAATGAAATGTTGGATGCTAACGTGGTTTGCAACACTTGCCTGTGCTAATGAAATGTTGGATGCTAACGTGATTTGCAACACTTGCCTGTGCTAAGTATTTCAATATCTCACCTGTGAATCTCTATCTTTCATCTGACATCTGTAGTTTTCTATTTCTTCATCTAGTTCACCAAGACGCACTTTATAATCCTGCACCTGTCTGCTCATTTCATTATATCGCTGTCTCTCTGCTTGTAGTTCCTCCCTCTGATTCTCCAGTTCATTGCCTTGATTTGATAGCTGAAACAAAGTGAGTAGGAACACAAAACAGAACCAACTTATTAATAGTGTAAAATATATCAGGAGCCAATTTAGGAATCAGTATGTAGTGAGTTTGCTGTCATATCTGATGATAATAATTCTGCACAAGTAATAAACTGCTGCAAACTGCTCATCATGATCACCCAAAATGACCTGAAATATATACAATTTTGGAGTTAGGAGGGCCTGACACGTTTCGATCCTAGCAACAAGATCTTTGTCAAAGGCTAAATTAATGAGGAAGGACAAGAACATGCAAGTGAAAGAAACACACATGAATGAATGAGAGGATCAGGACAAAAGGAGGGGGTAGAAGGCTGGGGGTAGGTCAGACAAAGAGGGGTCAGATGGGCAAGATCAGAGGTATCAGAGTACAATAATAATTCCTACCTGCTCATTGGACATCTTGAGTTTCCCATCTCCTTCCTTTACCAATGATTCCAATTTACCAGCTTCTTCTCTCCATCCATCTAGTTCTTTCTTAGTTTCATCAAGCTCTTCTCTTTGTCCTTCTAACTCCCTCTGTAGTCCTTCCATTATACCAATCTGTTCCTCAGCCTCTTCTCCTAATAGTTGGATCTGATCTCGAGCAGCTCGTAGCTCATTTTGGAGACGTCTATTTAGCTGCTCATGACGTACAACCTCAGTGACTCGATTACTGAGTTGTTCCTGAGTCGATGTCAAACTACTCTCCATGAGAATGAGTTTTTCCTCATGATGTGCTAACTGTAGAATAAGTGACAGATTATATTACCTTAATTAAAGGGTACATTATAAATAATGGAAGACCATTACATCTCCAACACAATATCTAATCACCATATTAAGTATGCTTCTACTATTATTAAACATATTGATTGACATGACTCAGTGGCAACACCAAGGAAAAAGCTGAAATTCTGTTCCTATACTTGTGAACACAAAAGCTGAACCTTTTGAGTATAGTATGGTGCTTACCAATCTATGAAAGACTGGTAAGTTACAATCAAATTGAACATTACAAGTAAAGAACTGCTGTAAAATGCTCACCAGAAACAACATCATGACCTGAAATATATGATGTTTAAACCCTATGGAGTTGATGAGCAACCAATCGACAGAACAGACAAACAATCAAGCAAAGAAACCAACAAGCAGATACATGCAGGGAATGGAAGATGAAACATGGCCCAATTTCATGGAATCCGTTACGGCCTTTTTCTGTGCTTACGGACAATGCTTTGTGTGAAATCTATTTCATGGAATATCTGTAAGCAAGACTTTCAGTGCTTAATCGGTTAGCGACGAGTTAGCTAAATGTTACCAAAAAGAAAACTCTCCCATGCAATACACTAACCGTAAGCAAAAAGGTCTTCTACCGTGAGCTTAGAATGTTTGCTTACGGCAACGGATTCCATGAAATTGGGCCCTGGTCAATGCTTAGTATACCTCTTGAGCAGCATCTCGATACTGCTGCTTGGACTCTGCAAGATCTTCTTTTAGCTGCCTTCCCTCCCCCTGGAGTTTACCATTTTCATTTTGTAGTTGTCTTTCTCTTGCTTGTAGTTGTTGTATTTCTGCATTCAGACTGTGGACTGTAGCTTCTAATCTCTCAATCTGTGTCACATAAAAGTGAGGTTATGTCATTAACCTATTAGCTATGTAGAGGTGACATTGTATTGAATTATCCCATTCAAATATCATGTATCACACAGACAAAACCAACAATATTTAAAAGCTCTTTTTTTAAAATCATTCAAACTATAGAAATCTCATGTTAGGATTTGTGCAAATTTGAAGTCTTTTCTTTTCTCCAGGACACACATACTTGCCAATTGCCAAGGCACATCTGTTGGCATCACCATATGCCCGTTAGAATCAAATGCTGATATCTACCTGTTAAGCAAACTTGTTGTACATTTCTGAATTGTCAATACTTACCTCATCTACTTTCATCTTGATGTTATCTCTAGCAGTATTTATATCAGAGTCTTTCTTCTGTAGACCTTGTTTCTTCTGTTCTACATCCTGGTTGAGGGCCTTGACTGCTGTCCTGGCTTCAGACAGACTAGACTCCAACTGCTTCACCTGATCCTCAAGCTTCAGAATCTTCAGGAATAAAATGACAAAAGAAAAGCATCTAGTGCTGTTTCCATACAGTCTGCATGGGCCAAGGGTTAACATGTATGGTTATATAAAGACATTTATTATACAGACAAGTTCTGGGAATGTTTCCTGAAATGTAAAGCATGTCCTAGTAAACAAATTGGTAGGGCTATGTACTGAGTACTCATCACAATTGTTTAACTATCTGTAATTAGTACCAGGACTATAACAACCATGAAATGAGGGGGAGAAGGTGGTCAAAGTCACACGATGTCGTGTTGCTGTACATGTAGCAACGTTTCAGTTGCTAAGACTTCTAACTTTCATCGGGCAACTGAAATAATGTGTCAAAATGAGAATGACAATCCGAGATTATGACATGTGCACTTCTCAATGAGAAACTGAAAGCACACAACACAGATTTTGAATGAAAAGATATAACCATGACACTCAGTACTTATAATGAGACGGAATATTACCTCAGTCTTGTGTTTCTGGCTGTTGGATGCTATATTCAGTTTCTGTTGTTTGATAACTTCCTCTGCATCCAGTATCTCCTTGTCAGCATTCTCCAGACGTCTCTTAGTATCATCAAGGTCAAAGGTTACTTCTTCAAAGCGTCTACATAAATCTGTCATATCTCTTTCTTTACCAGAGAAGGCAGATTCTAACTGTCGAGTGTTTATCTGTAGCTGTTGATGAGCATCATCTCGCTCATTCACCTGTTGGGTCAACAATTGAATGTTTTTATCATTAGCAATGTTTACAGGCTGATCGGTTAGTATTTCTTGCAATGCAGGGGAGCAAACTGTCATCTTTAGAGTCTCCATTTAAACAAAATTGTTGGTTCATGAAACATGTATGACTCCTATTAGATTTTCTGAAAGGTCTCCAGAAGATGGTTCCCGATGTCCTGTAGACTGGTAGCAGTTATTCCACTCAACTAAACTGACTAGGGACAGGGTGCAGGCAAACTGGCAACACATGTCCAACAATTACTCACGACAGTTAATGAAGTGTTGTATCTGTTACTGAAATTAAGTTCAGTCATTTGCTTATCAAACTTTTTCTGGGAGATGTAACTTTACAGATTTGGTAAATATCCGAAAGCACAGCCAGCATTATCTGTCTCTCTGTCTATGGCCATCCCTACTCAGGAAGTACCGGTAAATGTACCAGTTTATGTAAGCAATGTTGTTGTTAATTACCTCTTGATCAGTGTGTTTATGAGTCTCTCTGTATGACTTCATATCTTCTTGTAATTTGCACGCCTGCTCCTGATATTGTGCCGACTGTGAAGGACAAACAAATATAGTTATTAATACAAGCAACAACAAACAAATAACTTGCATAAAGCAACTGATTGTTACCAATGTCTGTAAACTTCACCTGCTGATGGTTTTCCAGTGGGTATTCAGACATTTACTGGCACATAAACATTATCATCAAATAGCCACAAGGGAAACTGACTGAATTTTTTAAGTTATTGAAAGGTGAACAAAGAAAAATTGACTGGAGCGGGATTCGAACCGGCGAACTCCTGGACACCGTACAGGCACTCTACCAACTGAGCTGGGTACATGTAGATAGCTCAGTTGGTAGAGCACCTGTACGGTGTTCAGTAGGTCGTCGGTTCGAATCCCGCTCCAGTAAATTTTCCTTTGTTCACCTTTCAATGGCACATAAACATGTAACATACAATACCTGCTGTTGTTTTTCCAGTAGTTTCTCCTTCAGATTCTCAATATTATCCTGACTATTGTCTAGTTTCTCTTTAACCATCTTAAGATCCTTCTGAGTCTTGTCTAGTTCCTTCCCCATAGTGTCTATCACCCTCTCTGCCTTCTCTGCAAGGTCCGTCTTATCCTTCAATTGTAGCTCTAGCTCAGTCACAGATTGCCGTAATTTACTTATGATGTCATCTCGTTCTTGAATCTAAGGGAAAATATAAGAATTGTATGTGAGCAGATGAATGTGAACTGAAATGAGTGTAAATCATCACTAAGATTAATCATTTATGCTTTGGGCATCTGTATCAGTCAGGAATCCATGTATTTCAGAATACACAATTCTGGTAGGATTGGATCATTGGGTCCCGTTGTCGCATCAGTGAATGTATACCAATCATTCCACAATGTGTGAAAAGCAAAAACTAAAATGGTACAATGCAGACATATATCTGTCGCATGTCAACAAGATCTGACTACTTTAGTACATTCCATATAGAAACGGGTAAATTAGCCTAATCAAAAAACAAAAATATGATAAAGATGTTGTCTGAATATAACTGAGAAACCTTTAAGATATTGAAAGGTGAACAAAGAAAAATAGACTGGAGCGGGATTCGAACAGGCGACCTCCTTTGAAATATGTTTGAATTCTAATAATATAACAATTTGCAATAACATCATGAGACATTGTGAAGATACCTTGTTGTGACATTCTACAAGCTGTTTCTCCAATTCACGTATTGTCATCTTTGAATTACTCTCTGATCGTTGTAGTTGATCCATTGTCTGACTATATCTGTCTTTGTAGCTTCCTAGTTCAGTGTTTAGCTCTTGTATGATATACTGTGAGTGCTGTAGTTGATCCTCTAGACGTGCTATATCTTGCTTAGCAATGGAGTAGGAATCTTCCTGCTGTTCAAGGCTATGGTTTGTCTGAGCAATCTGGTAAAAATAACGAGAAATATCCATCTTTACTCCTGCATCAGTATACTATAGGTATTCAATGCCATCGTTCTATAAATTATACTTAATGAGTGCATTTCACAAATAATGGAATATGACACTCTTACTCTTAGATAATAATAATAATAGCAGGTTTTTATATAGCGCCATTCCATCTAGACATGCCAGATCATGGTGCTTAACCATTATTATCCCTGGTCATGCAGCCCCACATACATTCCTGAAACAATCTCAGCTCCCTGGGGAGTATACAGCCCCTGCAGCAGCCTGCAAAGCGTTCAAGGAATAATCAAACACACACCCTCACACTCCTGGGTGAAGAGGAGCAATATGTGACAAAGCGTCTTGTCCAAGGACACAAGAACCACTAATCCATGGCTGGATTCAAACCCACAATCTGTAGATTGACCACAAGATCTTGAGTACGACACGCTAGACCACTAGACCACAGCACCCCGCATATGAATGTGAATTATGTTTCTCTACATGAAATCGACATATCAAGTGCAGCACTTCTAAGCGCATATGGTACATAGGGTAGGACAAGCATTGTTAATAATTACAATCTCACAGAACTGCAATACTAGCATACAGTAATTACAATTACCTTGTCTACTGCATTGTTATACTGTTGCTGTATCCTCTCTAGATCACTAGTCAGTTTATCAATAGTGCTCTTATACTGAAGACTCTGTAATTCACTCTTATCCAGCTGAGATTTGACATCATCCAGGTCACGTTTAAGGTCTGTAACCTGAGAGGTGAAGCCACGTACATCTTCAGTGTGAAGCTGTTTAGCTGCTTGTAAAGAGGTCTGCTGTTGGCCGATCTCTGAAAGGTGGGTCTGACTCTGATTAAGAGAAGAGGTAATACAAGGAATATGTTGTAAAGTACATACTTAGATTTAAGGCTATTAGCATGGCGGAAGTACATAGACGGTCAGAGCATATACTGGCCAGAACGTCGAGTTAACCGGCTATCGACTCTTTTCAGAGCCACCCCATACTCACATAGGACCACATGTCTCATGGTGTTACCGCAAAAACCTATAACTGAAAAGTACATACAGTAGATATTATCGACATGGCCTCGGACATTGAGATATGCTTACTCAGGTTGGCCTCATATCTATTCACAGTGATATACCTCATGCAATAGAATGTCAACATATTGACCAATGAAATGTATTCCATTAGCCTGGTATAACATTATTACATGTACTTTCTCAGTGTCAATACCGTACCTCCATTCTAGCTGCTTGGTTCTGTTCCTGTAATTGCTGGATGAACTTCTCATCTGATGCCATCTGAAATATTCAAGCAAAAAAGCAAGAAGTTAAACCCTTTTGGCAGATTGCCCATGTTACACCAATCCTTCAGTCAGCCAGTTGACAATGTCATATTCCAAAAATTAGCAAGGTACCATTTAAACAAATGCCTTTCTGTACAAAATTGCCATCTGTAAGCAACAGTTGACCTTCAATACATTCCACATTGGGTGTAAGTTTCAATCATTTTTTGAGAGGAGAAGATTACCTTTCTTTCTCTCTGTGCCAGGTCATCTCTGAGGTCACGTACTTCACCCTGGAAACCTTTAACCTTTGACCTGGCTTCTTGAAGATCCTCCTCATGTGCAGTCAGCTAAGAGAATAATAAAACATACATTACTGTGACATTTTACACATGTTGCATTTCCTTAATAATTCGGGTGATTCTCAATAGTGCACCACCATGAGTTTGCAACTCATTGGCCAATCAAAACGTGCTGAATCTGCCAACCCTTTCCAGATGCGCATTGTGTTGACAAATTCCGTGCATTGTAAAAGGCCAACGCTTTGCAAACTCTTGGAGGCACACTATTGCTAATCATCCGAATTGGACTAAATTATACACTCATTATTTTAAGGTCATGGAGGTCGTGGCTTGAGTCAACTCAATATCTGTTACTGATTTGTGTCATGAATCAATGAAAATTACAAATTGAGACAAGTTCTATTGCAAAATGACTCTAACTTTTATTCCTGGAAATACTTCTTTTAGAAAACTTTGTCATATTATTTTGTGAACTCAGTTCCCACAGCATCATAATAATTCTGACTGGCAACTGTGAATAAACTCAAAGTGACGGATTGATACTGCAGTGGAAATATGTCGGACATCATAAATGGAAATAACTAGACCCATTCCAGAGCTGATTTTACCTCCTCTAAGCATCCCTGGTATTGCTGCTGTGCTGTATCTAGGTCAGCTTGTAACCTCAATATTGTCTGGTCTCGGAATCCAACCTCCCGTTGACATGTCCTATGTTTCTCCTGGACAACGGCTAAGTCTAGTTCCAGCTGTTGAACACGCTCTGCATGACGTAATAGCTCCCCAGCATCATGCTCTCCTTGCTTCTGAAGTTTGTTGTTCTCTTCCCGCACTCGATCTAGAAGGTCTTCTAGTTTCATTACCTGTCAACAAAAGATTGCAATAGTACTATTAAATCTAAAATAAAAAAATACCTGTACGGTATTTAGGAGGTCGCCAGTTCGAATCCTACTCCAGTCAATTTTTTTTGTTCACTTTTCAATGACTTTAAATTCAGTCAGTTTCCCTTGTGGTTAATTGATGATTAAAAAAAAGGATAATTTCAACACGACATCAGCCAAATAGTAAATCAAGTTTCATACTGAAACGAGACTGATGGTCTGTTCACAGTACAAATAGGACTTAAAGGATAATAAGTGTTAGGCAAGGTGATAAGAAATGTCTCCACCAACAACCTGCCCCCCCCCCCTCCTCAGTAAACAACATCATGAAATCAGCCTATCCTGTCTGCAAGACTAGACGTGTAATTTACAGAATGTTGACTGTTACCTCGTCATAGCAGGCGGTGTATTGTTGCTGTGATTCCATCAAATCTTCCCTCATCTGGCTCAAATTCTCATCACGTCGTGTCAACTACAACACAATCAATCATTACAAGAATTCAATCAATATATGCAGATATTATATCTCAGGATTCTCTAAGACCTCCTCCTATCTACATGATCTATAAGTTGAATCACAGAAGAAGACATCATGAGAAACATTCAAAGTTCTGCAATTCTGCATGATATGATATCTGTATTTCATCACAATAAAATATCTTTTTATTAAGAGCATGATGATAAGTGCCAACATGTACAACTGATTATTATACAGTCTAGATGTACCGTATATAAAGACTTAATGAGTGACTAACAGGGGCAATGCAAATCCACAAAATGAATTGTCTGATTTCAACTCATACTATATTCAGTAAAAGTTCAGGAAACTATTGTATAGTTCCACAAGCTTAGACCATGAATTTGGACTCATAAGGATGACTGAAGGGGTGCACAGCCAAAGACCAAAGCAGTGATGGCCAAGGCACACCTTGCTTTCGGGTCTACTTATCTAGGCAGGTGTATCAGACTGATCAAGATGACTCGTATAAGAATACTCACCTGTATATTAAGCATATTGTGACGAGATTGGGTGGACCGGCACAAGTCTAATTTGTCCGGAAATAGGTGAAGATGTTGACCTGTATTTTCTGGGAAAGTTGTAGGAAAGTTTGCGGAGTGAGTGACAGGGTGTGTGGCCAATCTGGGTTGGGCAGGTCACTCGGATCATGCTGCTGGGTGCGTGATATCCGGGCGGCGACCAATCACAGTGGTTGGGCAGTGCCCAGGGGTCACGACAGCGACAGGCTGGCATGTTCGGAGACAGCGGGCCGGGCATGGCATTCAGAGTTCTGGTAGCAAGGTGTGCGGACGAAGCAGTAACGAGCAGATTATTATTAGACGACGAGACGTGTGTGTGTACGAAGTTGTGGTGAGTGTGTTTCGCTGTGATGGTCCGTCGGGCTTACAGTACTTCTCCGACCCTATTTCCGCATTATGTGTAACTTGTTGAGTGCATTATTCGGTGAGTGATCCAGTGTTAATCATTGCACTGATACTTGATAGGTTTATTGCTTGTGTAAAGGGGCGGTCACACAGGCTTTCCCGTCTGTATCAAGTCTGTATCGCGGGTAGAATTTAGAGATTTTTTTTGCCCGTGGTTGCCCGTGGTGGAAAATGTGCAAAATTGTCTCACCCGCGGTTTTCCCGTGGTATGCCCGCGGAACAACCGCCGGCGACTATTTCGCGTCCTCTTCACGGGTGAAGCGCGGCGGTACGGCGGCCTCATCGCGGATGAAGCACGGCGGTAATGCGGTCTACCACGGGTTGTTGGCAAATCCCGCTTTTTTTATATACCTAAAATCAGACGTTGTATGGCCGTGGACAATCGTATTTTGGAACGTGTACAAGACGCCATTGAACGTGATTAAGCCGGTATTGGGCCGCTCTGTATACGCTGAGAAAGGCGTCTTACCGCGTGTAACCACGTATGAACCGCTGCCGTAGCACGTCCTAGCACGTTCGTTCAGCGTCTGTACCACGTCTGTAGCGCGTGTTTACCACGTGTGCCGCCCGCGGTTACCCGTGGTCTAAATTTTTGAGCAGCGCAAAACTTTTTCGAGCGGTCAACCGCGTGTGAATTTCTTAGCGCGTGTAACGCCGGGTAAAGTACGGCTGTAACGCGTCTTTATCTCGACCTCAAAGCGTCCAACAGCGTCTGCTTCACGGGCAGTAATTTTTGGCCGCGATACAGACGTGATACAGACGGGAAAGCCTGTGTGACCGCCCCTTAAATTGCTTGCTTACGATTGTGTTGTAGTGATTTGAGTATACCTTTTAGAAAAGTTGTGACGAAGTGGCGGCTAATCGGGAGTTCACAGAGAACTTGAATGGCTCAGACAGTCGATCATAGAGATTGACTAAGGGTTTACCACAGAGGTTAACTGTTAGCTGTTCGTATTAGTCGAGTAGTCCAACTGGTAAGGGAACTCAAACAGAGACACTGCGAAACAATCGGCGTGCTCGTGCCTGCATGTTTGGTTGCAGCTTTGCGTATAGTTGAAACTGGATCGATCACTTGAGGGGTACACTCAATGAGCACAAGGTTTGTTTAAAGGGATATTAAAGGTTTGTTAAAGGGCAGAGCAAGGAAATATAATTTCCACTAGAGAATTACCAGGTGGTAATAAAGAGAATTGCACAGGAGGCAATAAGAGAAGTAAACACAAAGAGCTGTGTTTGAGTCCCTTTGTTCCAGTGTCCTCCCCCCCCAGAGTTACCCTGCTCCGCCCCAGTAAAAGTGCCACCGAGATAATCAGTAACCAATCGGGCGGTATATTTCCGCCAAACGAGCTTGCATCCCTGGGCCCGAGACTGCTCGTATCATTTCCCGGGTCTGTGGTATGATTTGAGTTCGGAGTTGGAGAACTTTCATCACAGATGGTGAACCTCTCTCCATACTTCTGAATTTGAATTGGACTCGATAGGGAATTCCGCCACAATATGCTGTAGCAGGTGTAAGATTTGACAGTCATGAGTGATGCAGAGCCAAATAATCATCCAGACAGATTCAAATGAGAATTGATGTCTCCTATGAAGCTCCATCAATTATAAACTCACTTCTCTAAGTACATTAGCCCCCACTTTATGATCCTTATACTTGCGAATACTGCAATATAGACCATCAAGTTATGGCATGTGCCGTGTCGTGCCGATGTTATTTCAGACCCAAGGAGTGAGATTTGGATCATTCATGTCATTTGGAATGGTCAAAGGGTCTATTAATGCTACATAAATTAAGAAGAGATTCATCCATTTTAATATGGATACCTGCATGAGCCACATAATGCATTGTACATTGAGGCAAGTAAACAAGAAATTACTTTCTAGTAAGCGAATAGAATCAGTCAACAATAGAATGAGATGTATGTACCATGATGTGACAAGGGTTCATACATACATGCTTAATATGATAACAATGCAACAGGTTATTTGTGTATCTGGGACAGGAACTACGACAAAATTGGGACGTTCACAATAAAAAAATGGCATAATGTTCAAAATATCTTTATTTATGTGCATATATTTACTATCTACATGTCTGTGCATATTTTTGTACATACTTATTACTGTTTCAAAAGATTATTATGGACATATTCATGATATTTATCCACAATATACAACTACTGATTGCCTTCACAAACTCAGTGTTATTTACTATCCTGTGGTCCTATGTCAGAGTACCAGTATCATGGTGCTTCATAGTTTTCAGAATTTCTTCTTTTAAAGGACTTTTTCCAAGCAAAACTTTATTTGTATCAGTATACAATATTTAAATACTATAACTTTTAGATTTCAAAAGGTGTCAAAAGATTTGGGAATAAATAGGTGCATAGAATCATCAATTATTGTTGTCTTTTGCGTATAATTCAAGGTTATTAATTACCCATATGTAAACAAATTTAGGTTGTCATCTATGAAATATTGCATGTCCTTCTCAGAAGACCAAAAATACTTAATTAAAGTTGACATTTTGCTGCTGCATATTATTTTCAACATGTGTTTATGGTCTAGATACATGTAAATGTATGGCCTTGCATTTTACATGTAATATTCTTGATTTTTGCGTTGATAGTTCTTATAAAAGAAAGAACCCCTGACCAATAAACCTCCAATCAAAGAGATTCAATGCAACCATTTTCTACAAAGGAATGACTGACCAAGTACAGTGCATGTCTGTGCATATATAATTAAGTGCATAGTTACATTCAGAAAATGAGGAATTTTTGATATTTATAACAAACACCGCATAGAACAATTTAAACAGTTTAACACCTAAAACAGTATAACACCATTTATACGTGTGTAAATGTACATTAGTAAAAATGTAAACCTTTGGTGCAGATATGAATGCATATAGTTAACATCATGAAAACATCAAAAAATTTTATCTCTCACGCTATAATCAGTACTCAGGTAAATAGTGTATATAAATGTGACTAATGTTAAATGTAACAAATCTTTGGTTCTGGCTATGAACATGATGAACTTGCATGACAACATGAATAGGTTATTTGATTTTAAGTTTCTGGTATACACATTTTTTACAGAGATTTTGTGCCACCATGTAGCTTATCCTTAGACAACCATATAAGTTTGTATGGATATGTTCAGTTATTGTTCACCCTTAAGAGGGCTGTAAAGCAAAATAAGGAAATGTTCAAAGACGTAAAGATAGTGAATCCATGTTCCTGTTGAACTGTTGAAAGAAAACAGGTAATAAGATCAAGGAAATCATTCACCACATCAGGGCTCGAAATATCCGCTAGATCGTGGACCGAGTCTAGTGATTTCAGTGTCGGACTAGTAAAGTGTGTACCACTGCACTAGTCCGGCTGTCTAGAGATTTTGTTTTCCCCTTGCACAATTAAAATGTTGCCTAAATGATGATTTTGTGGCAAAGCGTAAATTTGTTTTGTTGCCGGACAAATGCGGGCGGGAACACTGCAATAAAGGCAGATGGTATATCAAGCCGTCAGATTGGTGTATAAATAAAGATTGTTTGCTTTTGCATGTGAATTTGTGCAAGGCAGTAGGCCTATATCATTCAACTGTCTTTGATTATTACAACCAAGTGGTGGCCTCTAGTGTGTCATCTCAGATAAATATCTGTCCTCGAGCAATTTCATAAAACCCGTTGCCAACAGAATTTGGCACCTTACGGCTGTCAGCACACGCATAAGCTGTATGTGCATTATAACTTCAGGCTACAGTAAGAAACAGCAACATGCAAAACAGATACAAGATATACATGTACACGTACATGTAGATACAAGACAGATACGAGATACACGTTGATGCAAGACAGATACAAGATGTAGACGCAGGATAGATACAAGATGCAAGATGTTTCATATATTACATGCATGATTTGTTGTAATGAACACCATGCCAATATAGGGAAATACCATACAGATACAATGCATAACATTGAATGAATATTTGTTTTAATGATCAAACCCAATTCCAGAAGAAGAAGAAAGATCAAATAAATGGAAGATCCATTGTGATGAGGCAAGCACAAGAGAAAAAACATGAAAGAAAATATTGAGATTACTAGGCCTACTACTTAAAATACCAATTATACCAAAATGATAAGGCACTTCACAAGAATCTGACCAACAGTTGATTTCACAAAGATTTACGATTCATATTTCACATGAGTTGTTCCTGTTTCTATAGTAACTAGTATTGTGACATCATACTTTGCCTAGCAATTTAGATTGATACGCATGTTGCGATCTGTCTTAGCCTTTTGTGAAATCCAGCCCAGGTTCCATATGAATAAATATCACTGGAGTCTTTTTTTGGTCCTTTTGGCTGAAGGTGCAAATTCAAGTGATATTATCCTATGGAACAAACTGCAACTAAAGCCTGATAGAAAGTTACTATTCAATGACTCTATCATCCTATGTCCTTTATTCCCTTAAAAAAAGGCCTTATGAGGGTCTTACATGTAGATGAAATCCTGAAGATGGCTAGAGTATACTGGCCGGAACCTTGAGTTTATTAACCGGATCTTTTCAGAGCCACACAACTCAAAAGAGTATAATTCATGTCTCATGGTGTTAGCACAAATGCATTATAATATAGAAAGAGCAGACTTACCTCTTCTTGGTTTTTCCGTCTCATTTCTTCCATATCTAGCTGTGCTTTGGTAATAGAGTCTTCTAAACGTTTCATCATGTTAGTCTGTCTCTGGATCTAAACAACAACAAATCATACAAATTTAAATCAAATCTGACAAAGTAAACAGTTTAAAAGGAAGAATCTGTGCTTGAAGTAAAGCTTACAGTATTTTTGCATTCAATATCATCAAATAAACCACACAGGAAACTGACTACATTGCTAATACTTCATGTACTAATCCTTAGATAACTCAATATTATGAGTACTTCAAAAAGACTCAAATGAAAGCCATTTCTATTCAATTGATTCCTTCTTCCTGAAGATGTTCTGAAAATAAAATGAAATATGGAATCAAAAAATTGCTTCCCTTAGTCTTTTTGGAGTATGTATAATATTGAGTTATCTGATTATCATCAGTGGTTCACCAACTAAAACTTTGAACTAAGAATTTAAAACACTGTTACAAGAGGTAAAGCAAGCATTATTTTGAATTCAATCATTTCAATGATATGTGACATACAATGAGTCATTTCAATGATATGTGACATACAATAAGTCATTTCAATGATATGTGACATACAATAAGTCATTTCAATGATATCTGACATACAATGAGTCATTTCAATGATATGTGACATACAATGAGTCATTTCAATGATATGTGACATACAATGAGTCATTTCAATGATATGTGACATACAATGAGTCATTTCAATGATATGTGACATACAATAAGTCATTTCAATGATATCTGACATACAATGAGTCATTTCAATGATATGTGACATACAATGAGTCATTTCAATGATATGTGACATACAATGAGTCATTTCAATGATATGTGACATACAATGAGTCATTTCAATGATATGTGACATACAATGAGTCATTTCAATGATATCTGACATACAATGAGTCATTTCAATGATATGTGACATACAATGAGTCATTTCAATGATATGTGACATACAATGAGTCATTTCAATGATATCTGACATACAATGAGTCATTTCAATGATATGTGACATACAATGAGTCATTTCAATGATATGTGACATACAATGAGTCATTTCAATGATATGTGACATACAATGAGTCATTTCAATGATATGTGACATACAATGAGTCATTTCAATGATATGTGACATACAATGAGTAAATGGTCTCATTTATCATACCAATGATATGTGACATACAATGAGTAAATGGTCTCCTTTATCATACCAATGATATGTGACATACAATGAGTAAATGGTCTCCTTTATCATACCAATGATATGTGACATACAATGAGTAAATGGTCTCCTTTATCATACCAATGATATGTGACATACAATGAGTAAATGGTCTCCTTTATCATACCAATGATATGTGACATACAATGAGTAAATGGTCTCCTTTATCATACCAATGATATGTGATATACAATGAGTAAATGGTCTCCTTTATCATACCAATGATATGTGACATACAATGAGTAAATGGTCTCATTTATCATACCTCTGTGGACTTATCCTGACTTCTATTTTTGAGTTTTGTGTTTTCATTGTTCAATCTCTGTAAAACTGCATCTCTCTCTGCAATCTGCACAAGAAAATTACAACAAAGTAAGGAAAAACAATTCATATGTAGTTTCAATGCAAGGTTGCAGTACAAAATGTGATATGAAAACTTGTTCCCCCTGTAGCCTCAACCTACCTTGGCTAAGAGCTCACGTACCCACAACCTACCTTGGCTAAGAACTCTCTTACCCACAACCTACCTTGGTTAAGAGCTCTCGTAGCCACAACCTACCTTGACTAAGAGCTCTCGTAGCCACAACCTACCTTGGCTAAGAGCTCTCGTACCCACAACCTACCTTGGCTAAGAACTCTCATACCCACAACCTACCTTGGCTAAGAACTCTCTTACCCACAACCTACCTTGGCTAAGAGCTCTCGTACCCACAACCTACCTTGGCTAAGAGCTCTCGTACCCACAACCTACCTTGGCTAAGAGCTCTCATACCCACAACCTACCTTGGCTAAGAACTCTCTTACCCACAACCTACCTTGGCTAAGAGCTCTCGTACCCACAACCTACCTTGGCTAAGAACTCTTTATGCTGCTGATGGAGAGTTTCTGCATCTGATTTCAGCTCAGATATAACATCTTCTTTTATCCTCACCTAAAAGGCAAAACAAATGTAAATATGGAAACAATTCAGGTTTTTCAAAATTAGGTAACACCTTAAAAAGCATTACCACTAAGCACACTACATGTACATTGATTAAATAAATCCTGCTTTGCTGATATTTGTAACTTGTAACTTGGTATGTACCTGAGAAGAATCCCAGAACCTGGATTAAATATATTTCTTGTTTGGATTGTTATACATGCCAGTGTTCAGTATCCAATTCCAAAACATCAACAGAAAAATCTTGCATACAGTCTGTGAAGGGCAATCCTAATTTGCATATTATCTATCTCCTGACCAAAATCATTAATATTGTTGCGTACCTAACCATTGAGGTTTGACTCAACTACAGACACGCAAATAATATATGTAATACGGAAGACAGTAACTTCGTGACAAAATATGACTGAGTTGGTTTATTAACATTCTCTATCTGTAATCACAGAACATGACATATAAGCACATGGACAGAGTATACGGGATTGTATACGGTGAAACCTCTATCAGTTTACACTGGAGAGCCGGTAAATCTCAGCATAGCTAACCCAACGTAACGCATCTCAGATAGCCGCACATACATTCGGGTACACGTGGTACGTACTTGGCATGGTACGGGGATACCAATAACCCAGAACGCAGGAAAGTATACGGGGGTATACTTTACAACATGCAAGTCAATGCTTACGATCGGAGGCACAACACAGCATTGCTTGTAGACCAATAGACACGACGAGGCACTGCTCTATTGGAATAACGTACGGTACGGGTATTGCTAGCTTTGATCGGAACCGGTGCTCATCAGCGAATGAACATCGAATCTTAGGATCAGCTCGACTTATATCGAGAATCCTGGGCCTAAGAATGAATAAAACATAAGGAAGAATATACACCTTAGCCAATGGGAAAGCAGCAAGGTGAAGTATCCATAGCCTAAGGCGGTAGGAACGTTTGCAAGAGCATGGTGGGACGTTTGCAAGAGCATGGCGGGACGTGTGCAAACGTGTGCATAAGCATGTATAGACAGTGTGCAAAGGATGGCGGGACAGGTGTAAAAGCATGTTACACAACAACTTCTAGCTCCTTATTTGGCACAACTTCGCGCTAGAAGCTCTGATTGACAACTAGGTATACGGGGCGTGTTCGGGAGACAAGTAGCATTCGATGTACACATAATCTGGCTCTGTGTACAAAGCATTGCAGGGGCTTGCGTGCACGCATGCAGCATCAAGGGTGGTCAACGAGAGTGCACTGGGGAACTTAGCGGGTCAGACACGGTGACTGTAGGCGGTCGCCTATCGGAGCCTACACGGCCAACCACTTCGGGAGCGAAGTGGTGAACTCCGAGAGAAATGTAAGCAAAATAGTCTAAGTCCCAGAGAGCACTTTCGTCGTGGAGCTAGGGGGAGGGGCTCTGCGTGATCGCTCGCTGTGGCTCTGAATTATGCATGACGCAGCATCAGCTTCTGGGGCATATTGCATATGCAAGATATGGCGCAATCTCAGACGATCGTGTCACGCGGCATTGCAAGAGTCTCGAGGGCCAGAAATAGCTTAGCTTAGCAATTACACTGATCAGTTCTTGGTCAATAAATGGTCAATAGCATATAATAGATAATCAATGGGAAATGATCACGTGTACAGCAAGGACACAATTCTAGAGGGCGCTAGTGTTTCGGTGTTCCGAAATCGGTCCAGGCAAGGTTCGCAACACTATCCCCCCCTAGAATATACGACGTCCTCGTCGTACACGGAGAGCAAAAATACACAATATCAGATTAAAGTTCAATAAGAGTTCAATAAAGTTCAACAGAAGAAGTAACGCGGGCATCAGTTCACTGTTGATCATCAGTTCACGGAAACATCAGCAAATTCTAGAGTTCATGAGGTTCAAACTGGATGGGCGAATAATCGAGTCAATTGTCACATTTTGGGCTACGCACTACGAATACTAAATCTAAGACTATGGTCTAGAAAAATGAAAGAAGAATATACGGAATAAACGCGTATATACTGAAGCACCACATTTGAATGATTGTCCAGTGTGGTGGACGCGAAACGGAAAGTTCACGTGGAGAAATCAGTCAGTCTTCCTGGTCGTCGTCTGGTGCGGGAACTTCTCCGATTACCGGAAGTCGGTGGGGCTTCGGTACTGGGTGGAGAGGGGGCTGTCAGGGGAGTGCTCGGTGCAGTGTTCGGTGCAGTGCTCGGTGTATGAGCACCAGCTGTTGGGACGGGTGAACTGTGGGTCTGCGCCTCGGGGGTAGGTGAGGTGGGCGGTTCCTGGGACGGAGCAGCTTTCCTCAGCAAAGTTTCTTGCATGGTCCTCATCCACGGGGGAACATCATCGCTACGGTACCGTTTCAGTCGATCGTGATGGAGGACTTTTGATTTTCCTCGCTGACTCGAACGAATCTCAAACAGCAGATCACTCAGTTTGCGCTGAATGATACAGGGTCCCTTCCATTTGGCTTTGTTCAGTTTAGGGGAAAGACCTGGCACTCTAGTACTGTCCATCGCGTACACAAGATCACCAATGGCATAGTTGTGATATGAAAGTCTGGTGTCGTAGTCCCTTTTTTTGACGCTGACTGGCTTGACAGATGTGATCACGAACTATCTGGTGCACTCGAGTCATTCTCTCCTTTAGGGCGATGACGTAATCACACTCAGTCGGGGGTTGTTCTTCCGGTGGACTACCAAACACAAGGTCAATTGGGGCGTGTGTCTCACGACCCAACATTAGCATATTTGGGGAGTATCCAGTCGTCTCGTGCTGGCAACTCCTATATGCTGAAGTTAGAAGGGGCAAATGGGCATCCCAGTTCTTCTGGTTGTCGTCAACGTAAGCGGAAATCATATTAACCAGAACTTGGTTAAACTTTTCAGCTTGACCGTTGGCGGACGGATGATATGGCGTTGTTCTTGTCTTGTGAATTTGCAGCAGTTCACAAACCGAATGCAATAAGTTCGACTCGTAGTTTCTGCCTTGGTCAGAATGCAAATCAAGTGGGGCACCAAATCGCGAAATGAAATCGTAGACTATCTTGTGGGCAATTGTCTCTGCTTTCTGGTCAGGGATTGCATAGGCTTCCATCCATTTGGAAAACTGGTCACCAACAAGTAAGATGTATTTGTTGCCTTGGTCACTGACTGGAAACGGACCGAGGACATCAGTAACCATTCTGTCCATTGGTGCTCCAACTCTATAGTCTTTAAGGGGCGCTCGGGGGGTCTTATGTGGTCGCTTACGGGCGCCACACTTAGCACATTTCCGGATCCAGTCCCGTACTGTTTCCTTCAGCCGATACCAGTAGAACTTCCTCTTGGTTTTCTGGACGGTTTTCTTGACACCAAGGTGGGCGGAGGTAACAGCATCATGGGTTGCTCGCAATACAGTTTCTCTTAACTCTTTGGGAACGATTAACTGCAAGTAGGACTGGGTTCTGTCTGTTGTTATCCACTGTTTATAGAGTACACCGTTGCGAAGGACAAGTTGTTGCCATAGCAACCAAAGCTTTCTGGTCGCTGGGCTCTGACTGGCGGCTAAGTCTCTGTCTGGTCGTTCCAGGGAGTTATCCAACCAGCGCATTACTACACCGATATCTGGATCATCTCTCTGTAGTTTTTCAAGTTCTTCGTAGGAGTAGCCATTCACCCAAGGTGCGTCACGTTGTTGACCAGTATTGGAACCGGCAGCGTCGTTCATGGTGATCACCTGAACGTTCAACAAGTCGCAGTCTCGGCGTGGGGGCTCCGGAGGATAGCGAGATGGTTCCACAGGATGCGGCCCGGTAAAACCGGCTAAGGCGCCCTTGGCAGGGGCGCAGGGCATGCTGCAGTTCATGTCATTACTCTCTGGTTTCGGTCCGTCGAATTTGAAATCATCTGTCTCTGGTAGGCTCGCTGTACATCTTGAATCTTCAGCTCTCTGCTGTTCGGTCACTGGCGAGGCGTTGGACACGGCTTGTCCGGGAGTTTCTCTTGAAGGTGCGCTAGCTTTGTTTGCAGAACGGCCGATGTGGTTTCCTATAAACCACACACCGCGGGTTATTGTATTGCACGAGCGACAATGACAATTACCCAAGTTGCAAACACCACCAAGTAAGAGTGTTACCACTGTTGCCATCAGTACGAGGACTGTCGCCGGCAAGGGAGGACAAACCTTCTCTGGTTTGTCGGAAGATGTCTCAGGGCATATCAGTTCACGGGGGAAATCTTCTTTGTCTGAAGATATGACATTTTCGGGATTGTTCAACGCGGGTTCCACCTCATCTGAGGTGGCACGAATTCGTCTGGCTGTTAGCGGGATCACGTTGTCGACTTTGTTGAAATCGGACCATAGTTCACTCTTGGCGACACACTTGTCACACCCACCACAGGGGAGTTCAGTGAGGATGGTCCTACCGTCGTAGCACGGACACTCGTCAGGATCACATGGCACCCTAGAGAGGGCATCTGCATTGCCATGTTTCTTTCCTGCACGATGTTCAATCTTAAAGTCAAACTGGGCCATGATCTCGAGCCATCGAGCCATTTGGTCAACTGGATCTCGAAATGTCATTATCCATCTCAGGGCGCTATGGTCGGTACGAATCAGGAACTGCCTGCCGAGCAAGTAGTGCCTGAAGTATTGTACAAAGGTCACTATAGCGAGGAGTTCTCGTCGTGTTGTACAATATCGGCGTTGTGTTTTCGTCATGGATCGGCTCGCGTATGCTATTGGTCTCTCTTCATGTCGTTGTGTTCGTTCACACCACTGAAGTTGTGAAAGAGTCGCACCAATACCGGTATCGGACGCGTCAGTGTCAATTATGAAGAGACCATCATTGTTAGGATATGACATGACTTCATCTCCTGTCAATGCCGATCTTAGTGTTTCAAACGCGGTTTGACAGTCAGGGGTCCACTTAAATATCTGCCCGGCCTCAAGCAGACGATTTAAGGGACTAGCTATCGTCGAAAATCTCTCTATGAAGCGACGATAATAGGAACACAATCCAAGAAACGAGCGAACCTCAGTGACGGTCTGAGGTACTGGCCAGTTCTGCACGGCTGAAACTTTGCTCGGGTCAGGCTTGACACCATCTTGGGTGATGAGGTGACCAAGAAAGAGAACTTCTTCACGAAAAAGCTCACACTTGCTTGGCTTCAGTTTGAGTCCAGCATTTCCCAGCCGTTGTAAGACTTCATCAAGTCGCTGTATGTGTTCTTGGAATGTGGAAGACAAAATGATGACGTCATCAAGATATATCAGCAAGGTTTTCCACTGCAAACCTTTAAGCACAAGTTCCATGCAACGCTCGAATGTGCTCGGCGCATTGCAAAGTCCGAAGGGCATGGTGATGTACTCGTACAAGCCGCTGCGGGTTACGAACGCGGTCTTGGGGCGGTCCTTCTCATTCATCTCAATCTGCCAATATCCTGACTGAAGATCAAGTGTACTGAAGATCTTGGCTCCACTGAGGCAATCTAAGCAGTCGTCAACCCGCGGTAATGGATACGCATCACGGCGAGTGAGATTGTTCAGTTTACGGTAGTCAATGCAAGGGCGGGTTGTTCCATCTTTCTTGCGCACGAATACCATCGGTGATGCCCAGGGAGATGTTGACTCTTGGATCACACCAGCTTTAAGTTGAGCGTCGATGGCTTTCTCCTCCTCGCCATGGAACGCTCTCGGGGGTCGTCTGGGGGGCTGGCGTATGGGCCGTGCGTCACCAGTGTCAATATGGTGCTGCACAATTGAAGTGCGTCCCATGTCCTCTGCGTTCTTTGCGAAAGTGTTCTGGTGTTTCGTCAGCAGTTCAGCCAATGACTGCTGTTGCTGTGGGGAAAGTTCTGCACAACTCCTTTCATAGAGTTTCTCAAGGTTTTCGGGCAATTTCTCGCGAGTACGGCAGGATTTCGGGACGGCGGTAGAAGTAGGAACTGTTGGCGACGTTTTGCCTGCGTGCACCCTGCACACATTTAGTGTTCGGCAGAGACGATCTGCTTCACCATTCTCGCATTCGTCTATGAGCTCAACTGCATCGATCTCGTGCAAGTACCCAATGGTGGTACCAGCCCGGAGTTCGATGTTTTCTGGCGAAGTGTTCATCAGTCGGACAGGTATGTCCATGTCTTTGCGGCTGGGGTCGATAAGGGAACTGCCGACCACTATGTTCTGGTCAAAGTCTCTGTCCGCAGCAGGTTCTACTACGGCACAGTTCCAACTGATGTTACAAAGATCTGCCACGCCCTCTGTTATCCACTCACTGCATGCTGGGACTATGGTGTCTTCCTTCAAGCCGATTTTCAACACACGCGGCTCAGATGGTTCGCCTTTGATTGTCCACTCATGCCAAGTGCCGGCAATCTGTATGCCACGTCGTGTCTGGAGTATGCAGTCGTAGAAATACAGAAAGTCGTAACCAAGGATACCCTCATCCTTGATGGGGGCTACATACGCTTCCCACTGGAATTGATGAACACCGATGTTGATACAGAAGGTGGACACACCTTCAACCTCGATAAGTTCATTGTTCGCTGTCTCGAGTTTTGTGCGTTCACACGGGGGCTTAAGTTCGGGGCGTCTTTCAGCGGGTATCTGGCTGAAAAATGCGGAGGAGAAGATTGTGACTGCTGCCCCGGTGTCAACTAAAAGTTCGGCATTAATGCCACAAGTGTTCACTTGAAGAAATGCAGACATGCCTGTGAAAGGCTGCCTGCCGATACGTATAACGGTTTGTTCATGAGGGTGGACCGATGCCAGGCCGGACGGCACGGTCCCTCTTAGTTTTCCGCCTGCTGAGGTGGCGGCACGGCGACTGGTTCCTTTTTCGCGGCTGGTTGGGGGCAACTGCTCGCGTAGTGGCCTGTTTCTCTGCAGTTATAACAGGTCACGTCTTCCATCTTGCGTTTGCCAGTGGGGGCTTTGTTGCCCTTACCGGCTGCTTTGTCGTTGATGAGCCGGACTATGCCCGTGAGGCGACGGTCCAGCTTCTCCGTGAAACTTTTCAGTTCATCTGGTGTGACATAGGACGCAGCAGGTTGAGCCGGGGGCTTAGGGGCTGTTGACGGGTTCTCTTCGGTAGCTTGCACCGTGTGGACGCGAAGGGAGGAGGATTTTCCGGGAGCAACGTTCTCCCGCAAACTCAGGAAGTTTTCAACTGCGGTTCTTGCGTCTTCCAGCGTCTTTGGGTTGGTCATCCCTATGGCAACCACTGTCTGCTGATCAGGAAGTCCCCGGAGGAAGTGCCTCAGGGCGATGCTCTCCCTGGTAGTCACATCTGCTGTCGGATAGCCCCGCATCACTAGGCGGCGGATGTCTGCCACATACTCGGTCAGGTTGTCTTTGGGCTGGAATTTCCTGCTTTCCAGCAAGGCAAGCCAAGTGTTTTGTGTACGGCGTTCTGCAAATCGGCTTTCAAGGGCCTCTATTAGAGAGTCAAAGTTCTTGACGATGGAGGGATCAAGTTGTTCAAAGGCAAACTCTGCAGCCTTGCCTTTCAAACTGCTGACGAGTCGGAACTTTTTCTCCTCAGGTGACCAATCGCAAGCCTGTGCGAGACTAAGGAAAGGTTGGATGAATCCCTCCCATGCTCTTGTCCCATCAAATTCTCCCTGTCTTGGAAGAGGCACGTCAAAGGACCGTCTTGATCTGGTCGGCGATGGCACGGGGGCCGGGGATGGTGTGACAGGCTTTTCTTCGGCTATGGAGCAAAGCTCATCTGGCGTGTTGTTGCTCATCTGGTGTGGGGGCGATTCTGGCAAAGAGGGCGCACTCGATTGCTGTAGTTCATGGATTCTCTGCTCTGCCTCCAGGGCACGTTTTTCTGCCCGCTTCAGTTCTGCCCTTAGGGAGTCCAGCTGGTGCTGTTGGTCATCACCACCCATCGACAACATATCGAATGACAGCTCAAGGTCGCCTTCACTGGCTGCATTCAGTCTACGTGACTTACGGCTGCTCTTTTTCGGCATGGTGATAAGCAGAGTTTATACACAGTAGCTATAGTTCATATGCTATACACGTATAGTGCGGTGTAGCGTGGAGGTGCCGTAGAGCACTAACAGTTAACAGTTATGCCAACCCTTATACTGGGATGGTGTCTCAGCTCAGTGTTCATTGTTCATATAACTTATGAATGTTGTCACGATGAAGTGTTCAAGTCTTTATCCCACGCGCTGCCACCAATGTTGCGTACCTAACCATTGAGGTTTGACTCAACTACAGACACGCAAATAATATATGTAATACGGAAGACAGTAACTTCGTGACAAAATATGACTGAGTTGGTTTATTAACATTCTCTATCTGTAATCACAGAACATGACATATAAGCACATGGACAGAGTATACGGGATTGTATACGGTGAAACCTCTATCAGTTTACACTGGAGAGCCGGTAAATCTCAGCATAGCTAACCCAACGTAACGCATCTCAGATAGCCGCACATACATTCGGGTACACGTGGTACGTACTTGGCATGGTACGGGGATACCAATAACCCAGAACGCAGGAAAGTATACGGGGGTATACTTTACAACATGCAAGTCAATGCTTACGATCGGAGGCACAACACAGCATTGCTTGTAGACCAATAGACACGACGAGGCACTGCTCTATTGGAATAACGTACGGTACGGGTATTGCTAGCTTTGATCGGAACCGGTGCTCATCAGCGAATGAACATCGAATCTTAGGATCAGCTCGACTTATATCGAGAATCCTGGGCCTAAGAATGAATAAAACATAAGGAAGAATATACACCTTAGCCAATGGGAAAGCAGCAAGGTGAAGTATCCATAGCCTAAGGCGGTAGGAACGTTTGCAAGAGCATGGTGGGACGTTTGCAAGAGCATGGCGGGACGTGTGCAAACGTGTGCATAAGCATGTATAGACAGTGTGCAAAGGATGGCGGGACAGGTGTAAAAGCATGTTACACAACAACTTCTAGCTCCTTATTTGGCACAACTTCGCGCTAGAAGCTCTGATTGACAACTAGGTATACGGGGCGTGTTCGGGAGACAAGTAGCATTCGATGTACACATAATCTGGCTCTGTGTACAAAGCATTGCAGGGGCTTGCGTGCACGCATGCAGCATCAAGGGTGGTCAACGAGAGTGCACTGGGGAACTTAGCGGGTCAGACACGGTGACTGTAGGCGGTCGCCTATCGGAGCCTACACGGCCAACCACTTCGGGAGCGAAGTGGTGAACTCCGAGAGAAATGTAAGCAAAATAGTCTAAGTCCCAGAGAGCACTTTCGTCGTGGAGCTAGGGGGAGGGGCTCTGCGTGATCGCTCGCTGTGGCTCTGAATTATGCATGACGCAGCATCAGCTTCTGGGGCATATTGCATATGCAAGATATGGCGCAATCTCAGACGATCGTGTCACGCGGCATTGCAAGAGTCTCGAGGGCCAGAAATAGCTTAGCTTAGCAATTACACTGATCAGTTCTTGGTCAATAAATGGTCAATAGCATATAATAGATAATCAATGGGAAATGATCACGTGTACAGCAAGGACACAATTCTAGAGGGCGCTAGTGCTTCGGTGTTCCGAAATCGGTCCAGGCAAGGTTCGCAACAATATTCATGAATCTTGCACACAATGAAACAAAATCAAATATAATCAAATACCAAAAAAATTCATGGCACTATGAACAAGAATGTTAAAAGAGAATGAAGAGACATCATGGTCACTAGACTTCAAGTAATTCTGAGTACAATGAACAGGAATAAATGCTGGTGTACGTTGACCTATAACCCCACTTTTAGGTATATTTGTCTATGCTGTAGCTAGTAACTCACATTGTGATTCAGACTTTCTTCCTTGATTTGTATAGATTGAAATTCACTGTTCAGATCCTGTAGTGCTTGCTCCAATCTCTCCACCTATAGACACAAACACATTCATATTAAGCACGGTTTGATGGTCACTTCAGAATTAGAACAAAGTTGTAGAAAATATAGTCTCTCATATTCTGGCAATGGAACAAGACAACTCTCTCAGCAAAATATCAACAGTGTACCTAGGTTTACAGTAAGGCACCTAGTGAAGATATGAGCTTCAGTATTGTTCAATGTTCAACTGCTATTATGAAAGCTCTCCCATATCAGTACTAGAAATGGTCAGGACTCAACTTTGATTAATATAAACTGCAAAATACTCAGGTAAAATCCAATGTTAAAGGTTTACGCAAAATTTAAATTATATAACCACATACTGAATCGTATCAATATAATTGATCAATTTCAAATTGATTACTTAATGCAAAATGAAATTATTTTCAATTTTCACCCTTATATTAAAACAAAACAAAATCAGAACAAAAAAACAGATAAAGATAGAATCTTGAGGCTCTACAATCCTGAGTCCTCTACAACTTGTAAGACATCAGAATGAATCTCCTTACCTCATCTCTAGCTCCACAGTGCATCCGTTTCATGTCTTGTATTTGTTGCTCTAATGAATGAATACTTTCATCTCGTACTTTGATCTCATTCATGGATTTCTTCAACTGGTGTTTCAACTGCTCCAATGCCATCTCCTAGCAGTCAATAATTGGAAAATAATTAACGTATATATTGTATGGAAATAAGGGATGTCTCCGAGTGCAATGGAACAAATGAATAACAAAAAAATATTTTCAAACTTCATAGGATTCACACGTCAAAGACAAGTGAAATTACACATGAAAACAGCACATAATATTAGTTCTATAGGAGTTCATGAAGCATGTCAATTAGCACTGGTCCAATGGTGCAATGGTTTAACAGTCAAATCATGACCAGATGCCTACCGGTATTCAATGTCTACATGGTCACTGTGCTTTCAATTGGTATTAATGGTTGGTAACAAAACAGAAGGCCATACCAATACATTCATATGAACCACACCTTCCCTTAAACCCAATGTCATCTATTCTAGCAATGTTTGGCTCAAGAACCTATGAAACAATTCAATCAACTGATCCATCCACCCAAAACTATTCCACATACTGCCATGATGTTTGTACAAACTGTTGCAAACTGCTCATCAGCCAAAATGACCTGAAATATATCAAATGCTTTGATCAAATGCTATTTCGATCCTAGCAGGATCTTTCTCAAATGCTGAATGACAAGGGAACAAGAACGTGCAAGTAAAAAAAACACTTTTACTTGCACGTTCTTGTTTCCTTGTCATTCGGCCTTTAAGAAAGATCCTGCTAGGATCGAAACGTGTCAGGCCCTCCTAACTCCAAGCATTATTCCATTAAGTTACTACTGACCTGTTTAGATAACTTCTCCTCAGCTTTCACAGCTTGTTCTGTCAGAGCCGTGTGTTCATTTTTCATTTGTTGCATTGCTTCCTCATGGCGAGATACCTGGCATATGAGAGGAATATTCAATATTGGCCATTCATCAAATAATGATTGCTTTGTGTGCAGGATCAATAAAACTATGAAGCAATCAACTAATTATCAGGTGCCATTCCATCAGACCACAGTTTATTACCCTCTTCAAACAAGAGAGGATTAGTGATGTATTGAGTATCAACATAAAAGTACATTGTCTGACATTGAAAGGTGGGTTGTTACTTCAAATGAAATAAAGACCCCCATTTCTCCAACTCATCCTGCTCTTGAGAAGAAATGGGACTGAACTGGAGACTATACTATTAATAGGGACACATGTCTTGCAAATATTCTATGATGGACAGTGTGCTGCTAGGTATGTTGCAGCAATGGCATTCAAACATTGGTACATAATTAGTAAGTCTAATATTGAATGTGGTGTTGATACAAATGATCAAATATTTTTAAACACGTGGACAACACACACACCCAGTCACAAGGACACCCCATGAGGACCGGCAGACATATGCTGTTTGCAAGAGGTCATAGGTTGGACTAGCAAGTTGATCATTCCATTACCCTAAGGCACAGGTATGAGAGTCCATGGGTCAATTTCACAAAGTCCAATGACCGATCGTAACTCGAACTACAAAGGATAACCCATCGTATCCTAGGACTTCTACGTAGGGCTGCAATGCATCACAAGTCATATGATTGATAGTAAGCTACGATGAGTTTAGTGAATGTGGATTGGTTTGCGGAAACACCATGTAATAATCGTTCGTACTTTCGCACTTCTATATCGTTCGCACTTCTCGCAATTAAGTCTCAACGTTTCGACTAGTCTGCTCTAGTCCTTATCAGGGTTTAGTGAAATCGACCCATGGTACATCAGTAAGATATAATTTATGCTATGATTTCCCCAAGTTGAGGAGCAAATAGTGATCTCAATCTAATTAGGAAAACAATGTGAAATGTGCATTCATCAAAGGATAACATGTACATTTCTAAGGATGTCAATTAGGCACTGTTGCTAGATAGGAAGGAATGATTCAAGTGGTCTAATACTATATCATATTAGGAGCTGAATTTACCTCAATGGATAGGACATCTTGCTCACTCTGTGCAGTGATCTGTGTTGCTTGGATTCTAGCAGCTAGACGTCCATTCTCCTCCATAGTGTCTTGTAGTTGTTGCTTAGTTCTGCTTAGTTCAGATTCTATCTGAGACAGGGAGCTTTTCCTCCTGGCCAGCTACGGAGGATGGATGAGATGAAACCATAGTGGTGGACAATTGGTCAAGTATTTACTGGTTGATCAATGTGTGACCTACTGTAATAGGGCACCCCTTTTTAATAAGTAATAATTAAGTAATGTGGTTCTCATTTCTGACCGACCCATATTTTGGGCTCAAACCGAAGAAAAAAAACCCTTTTTTTTGCCGCCGACTCTGTCCAGAATGACATAATATAAATTCAAGGGGAAAAAAAGAAAACATTTCCAGAATTTCTGGAGACAAATTTTGCCAATAGGCCTACATTTTTATACTTTCTATCACGGAAATAATATAAAAAAATATTCAAACAAGATTACAGTGAATACAATGAACATTTTTCATCATTTTCTTTAGGTTTTTGTGTATTCAGCTAGATTTTTTTTGTCAGACCAACCGACCCTCCCTCAAGGTGAAACAGAAATGAGAACCACAGTAATAAAAAGGGGCGCCCTTAACATAATATTCACTGGCAGGAATGACTACTGTATGACATTGTTCCCTTATGGCTTACCTCTTCACAAAGTTTGCGTTTCTCTTCCTGTGATGTCAATTGTTCTGTCTCTATTGACTGCATTGTATTATCACGTTTCCTTGATTCCTCCTGCAGAGAGCGCATCTGTCTGTGAAGATTCTGTATCGTTTCTTCCCGATTCTCAACCTTTCAAATAACCAGAAACACCAATGTCTGAATATTCTTTCTAGAAGTGAAACTAATTGTTCATGTGCAAGAGGTAAAATAAGCAATTTTCATTTTAAGATCTTAGGGTTAGAATGAGTGTTAGAAAACTTGTTTCTATATATTACAGAATTTAACCTCTGCATGTTCAAAGAATTCTATCCAGTTATGAGCTGTTTAACTGATGGAATTAGATAAGACCCTCAGACAATAGAGAATGGGGTAAAGGTGCCCCATCACCTGAACTATAAAGCCTATTTCAGAATCAGACCATTAATGGGCAACATGGCTTTCAGCAGGCACCCTAAGCAAAGCTAGCGCCCAGTGAGGGCCAAAATGAGAATCTGAAATGGAGTAAAGCAGTTAATGGTTCCAAGGCTTGTAAAAAGTGTAAAGACAGATGGTTGAACAAAACACCCATAACAGGGCTGGCAAGGAAAGACAGAAAGGGCTAGAATGAAATTAAAGGAATTGTATCTTGGATAAGTCAAACAATTTTGCTGAAGCAAGAATTAAAGCTTTGCAAACCTTCCCCTTTTCTTAGTGATATGATGTATTTAGTGAATAACATAATTATTCAGGTTTTCTCATTTCACATGACAATTGTTTTCTTGATTTTGTGTGTCTCTTTGCTTACATGTGATTGGCTCTTGGATATTTGGTCCTGCAGATTCGTCAGCTCAGCTTTAGTTGCTTGAAGGGCGCCCTCTTTGACCGTTAGTTCTGTCTGTAGTTTGATAATACTGTCATGTGACTCTTCCTCCACTTTTTTCAGTTTCTCTTGACATTCTGCCAACTTAATCATATAAGAAAAGCGCAAGCAAGTTGGTATCAGGTAGATCTCCTGACATTCTACACCAGTTGGAAATCAGAAATCACCCAGAGAAAAACTGAACCAATGGCCCTGAAGTCTCATGCAGACATGGCGGATGACTTGAAGCCCAAGTCCTGATCTCAGCAGCTACTAGAGCGTTTCATTATAAGCATGCAGGAAATATTGATAGAGCATTGGTATGAACCCAATTACACAGTTGAATGTTACGCTAAAAGTCATTCTTTTTGAGGTTTATATTAGAAATAAATCTTTGTGAACAAAATGACCAGTTTTTAATCTTGCTCAATCCGTCCTTAGAATCGATTGTCAAAAGATCTAACAATTTGATAGAATTACTCAGCACAGCAATTTGTTTGTAGGTTTTAGGGCTAAGCAAAGTCTAGCAGAGTGTCCCCATGAATATTCATTATGTGAAGCTGTCAGGTGCTCAGGTTATTTAGCCTCAGTGAGAATGTGTACTAAGCAGTATATCCTGCAATGTTACCAAGCAACCAACCATAGAAGTGAACAATGCAAACATGAAAGACAAGATCCCAGCAGCATAAGTAAAATGATGAAGAATTCCACTCCTACCTCAGTATTTGCAGTCTTTAAGTCTGTTCTGAGTTGCTGCATTATCTCTCCACGATGCTGTACTTGTATAAGACAATCACGATGCTGCTCTTCAAGAAGTTGTAAATCATTCCTAAGATGAATGATGGTATCGTGTCTCTCAGCAACCTGAAACAAGTAAATCAATGAACAGTTACACCATTGATGAAAGGTTACATGAATGACACTGTCATAATATGCCTGTAATATATAATTGGTTCTCAATCAACACAGTCACACCTGGGGTGCGTTCCGCTTGCGCGAACATACGCGAACATGTTCGCGCCGTTTGCGTTACGCTTGGATTTTGTAGTGGAACGCACACGCAACAAATGGCGAACATGTGTTGCGTACTGCGTCCATCTTTCATTAAATGTTGTTAGCCAACTTCAGCAAACACCTCCTCTACACCGTTAGCTTTGTTAGGCGAACGTTGTGTGCGTGTTTGGTGAACAGCGCGTTCCGGTTTGAAAACGGTGGCGCACATTGTGCGCCGTGCGAGTAGTTAGCTGGAGTGGAACGTCAATTTCACGATTCTGCTTAGCACAAAAATTTGCTAAGCATGAAATTTCTGTCTTAATAAAAACAGGGTTAACAACAAAATTTTCATTTATTGAGTATCACTTGTGATTGTTCTCTGGCTGTGCAGTTGTACGCTGACCATGAATATCAAATGGATTTTTTAAAGTTGGTTTGTTCATATTGAGCAAGACATATTGTGCTAAGCAATCTTTTTGTGCTTAACAGCTCCATGAAATTGGCCCCTGAAGGTGATCGCAGTTTTGAATAATTCATTCATCATCATTTCCTGCAAAGCAACAGAGCAACAAGAAAGACAATGACACTTGAATTTACTAGATTCTCCATACCGTGTCATTTAATCATCAGTATCCCAAATCTGCACAAATTTATTCCAAGTATTGAAAGATTCAGAAGAATTTCTAATGGAATTCAAATTACAACTTCCAAAAAAATATTGCACACAATTTCAGTAACAGAGAGGCTGTTAACAGAAACAAGGCAATGGAGTTTGAGATTGTCCATGGATTCTGAAAAGTCCCTGTGATTATGTTATCTTTTACCCAACCAAACTTTCAAGTTTCATTACCTCTTCAGTCAATGCAGTCTTGGCATCTTGTGAAGCACTCGTTAACGATGACACATGTTTCTTCAGCTTCTCAACCTGTGCATTCAGCTCATTACATTGTAACTGACTATGACTCAGATCTCTGTGTAGTTCCTTAATGCTACGTTCTTTCATTGAAGCTTCATCAAGTGTTGACTGGAGTTGTCTACTGACTACAGCCAGGTCTGCTTCCAAGTTATGCATCTCATCTTCATTCTTGTGAAGCTGTATAAAGGTATAAAGGAGTATTCTAATAGCACTGGCTTTTACTTCAATGGTCAGCGTGTCATACACCATGTATATAAACACATGAAGTGTCATGATATGCAATAATCAACACAGGTTATTTATATAATAAACAAATATTATTAGTTACAGGCAGTTCATTTGAATACTTTGGGAAATACTGGTACATTACATTACATTCATCTGCAATTTAGCAACAAAACAGAAAAATGGCTGTTTAGTGATTTATTGTTAATAGAAGATGGTGAATTTTACTGTTTTGCACATCAAATACAGCACATGTTATTGAAATTGTTATTATTGCATGCATTTGGTTAATTCTGCATCAGCATGAACATTAACTTGACCAATTTGCAAAACAATCACAGCAGGAAAAGAAATACTGACCAACACAATTTGAAAGAAAATGCAAACAAGAACATTTCATGCAGCAGCCCCTTCACATTCAGATGCCATCTGGTTGCCATGGTATTGTGCAAAATGGTAAGTATTTTAACCAAAATATCAACAATAGCATACAATGCAGTGTATGAACTGAGAACAATGGTCACTAGTTTAATATCATATTTCTTTCTGAATTCTTTAACTGTTTAAGGGAAACTAATCTTGTGTTAGTCTCTTGCTCCAGTCTCAAGTACCTTTCTGGATTTTGATTCCAGCTCATCTTGAAGATTGGTGACATTTCTTTGCTGTGCTTCAAACTAATCATAAATGTGAGAGAAAATGTGCATTAAGAACAATGTTTGCCATAATGGGCCCAAATGTCATACTTGTACTTAAATGTTTATTGCTAACCTGATTGAGATGAAAGACAATTGAGATGACATGTAACATCAACTTTAATAGAGTGCAGTAATTACCGGTACATAGATTTCTTGAAAGTTAAAACCCAGGCCAAAGTATGCTGCATTACTATTACACATGTGTATACCATCAGCGCATGATTTAAGCAAATGCATTTGAGTCATGGAGGGTTTGTAGTTTAACATGTTACATCTTGAGAGCTTCCTGTTTTGATTTAGTTGACGAAATCTGCACACAGTGTAGGGCTGTCTCGAATATATCGAATATTCGATCACCACTCGAATATTTGCCTAAATTTTGGCAAATATAGGCGAATTTAGGCCTAAATTTTGCTTGGCCTTTCAATGGCGTGTTGGTAGAAATAGCGGATAATATCATTCTGTAACTAATTAAAAATCTGCTAAAAAGGCAAGGTGTTTTGATAGGATCTGTTCATGATCTGTAATTGTCTAGCATGCCTGGTGCGGCGCCCCGATAGCTACCAGCTGCCATTACGCAACGTACTTTCATATTTTTATTTTCTTATGTTTTACATTGAATTGCGATTTTTCGAATATCCGACCAATTTCTTTCTCGATTTGCGAATACTAAATTATTCGTAAATGGACAGCCCTAACACAGTGACATATTCTATTATGGAAGATTTGTTTGGTATCACACAATGAGTGTAAATTCCATTAGCCAGTCCAGCTTCAGCTGTAGGTCTGTTCAAAGGTTCCATTCTGTAAACTCGTTCCATTCAAATAAACAAATTCGTCTCAAATCTCAAACAACAAAGGAAAATAGCAAGCTAAGACTGAGTTAGGAATTACTGCCATGTTAACCGCAGCAGTCAGTGGTGACTTTCCACTCATTCTGTGATGCTACTTCATATGACTGTTATGTAATCAGAGTAAATCCTGGCAATCTTATTAATTAGTGTTAATATACCTCATTAGTTTGCCTGTCCACCTGTTGTTGTAATGTCTGTGCTCTTCTTTCATGTGCATCCAACTGATAACAATAAGTGCATTGTTAGTCAATACATTACACAGAGACAATCACTACAGCTACATTGTATGTGCACACAAACACTTATTATTAAGGACAAAATGCAACTGAAAAGAGAAAAATGCAATCTCCAATCTGCACAAATTTTGAAGGAATTTTGACATTATTTGCACTTTGCTCAGCATCGCAATTTTCTTTTTTTTTAAATTCAGAATGAGATACAGCAGCATCTAACGCCATCAAACAGATTATACAGAGCAATGAAAACAGCACACAACATCCAACAGCAGCAGAGAACTTGTACACACATTGAACATACCACCACTGGCCACAAACAAGTACAAAGCATAGCAGAGCATACATAGTACACATGTAATGCACATTAGTGTACAACATCTCTTGAACTTGTACAAAGCATAGCAAAATTCAGATATGAGGCACATGCATAAGATCAAATTATGACAAGCAGTATATAACAAATGACTGTGTTCAGAATTCAGGTTGGGTGATATTCGTGATAAGTAGAAGCACTTATTCAACACATACTTCACTCTGCATGGTTATTTAAGGAAGTATGTGGTTTTTATTTTTTATTTTTAATTGAACAGTCATTTAACCCTTCCTATCTTGTTGGACGGGCAATTGAAAATGTGAATCTGTTTCAAATGGCAGGCCTGTCAAGCCTTAATCAGCACATGTATCTTCAAATAAGATTGAGTTTCAGGTAGTCATGGAAGATGTTAAGTAAAGTAAGATATGTACCTTTGACAGTGTGTGATCATGTCTCTCCTGTAGAGTTAGTACTTCTTTCCTCAATTGATGGATCGTATCATCACGTCTTGAAAGCTGGGAGAAAAAGAAAACATGCAATAATAATAATACAGTATTCCAGCAATCTGTATCATGCATAGAAAATACATTACAATTCTGGTCTTCACATAAATCATAATCATTGTTTGGATATGATTGGTTATGGTCCAACTAGTCAATAAACCTGGTTACATGTTTGGAAAGTTAATGATCTTTTTTGCAGCATTCCATCTCCTCGACGAATAAATCAATTATAACAGTTACTAATCTTGGTTACGTTCCTTAATAATATCCATTATGTTTTAGATAGTCAAAGCTACTGGTTATAATTGGAATAGTCAATGTTGCTGGTTATGGTCCTAATAGTTAATATCACTAGTTACAGTATGAATAACCAGTAAACCTAGTCATGGTAAGAGTAGTCACTAATCTTGGTTATGGTTTAAGATAACCAATGGTTTCCATACCTCTTGTTTTAGTAGTTGGTGACTGTCTTTAGATGTGACTTGCTTGTCTCTCAATCTAGACTGTAGAACTCCAATCTGAAATCATTAAAACAGCAAATAACCAAATAGTACAAGAAACGTTACTTTTTCTCAATTTAAACAAAAAACTATTATTCTGAACTACTGTATATATCATGGGTATACAGGTATAATGGCAAAACATTAGCAGCAGTTTATTACTTGTATTTTGTATTGACATTTACAGTTATTAAGACTTACATGTACATATGTACAGAAATAGTTGTCACAGTATTTCAAGTTATGTAAAACAACATCTATATGTATGTTACTTACCTCATCTATTGTCTTTCTCCTCTGGTCATGTGACTGTCTTAGCTCCATTTCAAGGGTTTTGATTCGCTGTTCTAAGTGAGATACCTGCAAGAATTTGATGAGTGATCCGATTGTTCAATTCATAACAAGATCCTTAATTCATACAAGCCATTCCTCAGCATTTAACAGCTGGAAATTTCCACATGTACTCACTCCATTGGTTTGTTTTGGCGTTGTGCAGTAATTTTTCATACTACATGTAAGGTCAAGAAACATTACAACGCACAAGCAAAAATCATGAAAAAGAACCTTAGGCCATGTAGGCTGATAAACCGTGTTTGCTATTAAGCACAACTTATGCGCTAAGCCAATTAATCTCTGCTTAGCTGAATGGCATTTTAAAGGATTCTGGATTCTGAAATCTTAGTAAAAACAAATCAAAAAAGTTATTTCTCGTGAAAATGATTCATTTCACCAGGTTTGGTACAAAAGGCCTTTTCCCACTTTACCAAATCTCGGGGGTGGCCCCGGGCAGTGGCGTCCTCAAGGGGGGGCCAGGGGGCCCCCTGAAAAACCTCGTGCCCCCCCTCATGCCCCCCATTTGAAATTTGGGTTGGTGAAAAAAATATAATATATAAAAAGTTTGCCCCCCCCCCCAACAATTGCTAGTGCCCAACTTGTGCCCCCCCCCCCCCAGACTCAAAAGTCTGGTGACGCCACTGGCCCCGGGGCGACACAGGGGTGAAAATAAGCCATGATTCCCACTTGCAATTTTCACCCCTCCATCACCTCCGAGATTGCCCTTTCTCCGGGGTGAATCCAACCCTGCTCAGGACCAGGGTTGAAATTTTTCACCCCGGGGTATGTTCGCCCCGGGGATGAGCATTCTAATGGGAACAGGCCTTATGTACATAATGTATATTATGTTCCATTATTTATAATGAGTGCACATTCACAGTGGATCTTCATATCAAATTCAAACCTAGCTTTTCCATTCTCTATGTCAAGATTGTGTAATGCTATTTACCTCATCAAATGTCTGCCTTTGTTTCTCCTTTAACATTGTAATAGTCTGGATGTGGCTGACTTTCTGTAAATAGAGAACAATTCCAGTGAATAGATACAAATTGAACTAAATGTCTACAATTCAACCGTGGTAATAAAATAATTCAATAATTGCACATTTCACAAGCCATAAATATCACCAGTTCCTGCACAAAAGAACAATTCAAATGAAAAGATACAAATTGAACTAAATGTCTACAATTCATCTGTGGCAATAAAATAATTCAATAAATGCACATTTCATGAGCCATAAATATGAATGCCATAAAAGGAAAGACTCAACTCTAATTTTCAGAGCAGACGTAATGTGTTTTGACAAAGGTCTGAACCCGCATACATGTACATCAAGTCCTGAGCAATGGAGCACGAGGCAGCAACAATTTAATGACAGTCATAAATCTTATTAAAAGCTGCGTCAGATTCTATTCTATGTAAACATCCATCAATGCCTGAACAGTTGATTGTATTCTAGTTTTATTAATCAGCCTGTTTTAGCTTGAATTGTATTCACAATGCTGCTTTATGGTTTATTTTTCAAGAGATGTATGTAATAATAAAACTGTTGTAAATACCTCCGATTCCCGTACAACTAGTTCATTTTGTAGTTCATTCACTAACATACGGAACTGATCAATATCCTGATCTCTCCCAACCATCTATAATTAGAGACAAAAGGAAATACAGAAAAATGATTGGCCTGATTTTGGTTCAATTTGACATTAATAACAGCCTCGTCCACTTTGCAAGAGTATAATTGGTTTGATGATGTAAATGTTTGTTCCATCAATTAAACTGTCAAAAATGTAGTCCCGGCCACTCCCACCCTTCAGATTGGGACTTAATTTCATGGCTCTGTGAACCAATGAGTTTTACCACTTGACAGCTTACTATAATCTCACCATGTTGTCCTGACAGCATTAAGCTACATGTGTACATGATGTACATGTGTACATGTAAGATGTCTCTTGCCAAAATATGCATACAAAGCAAACTCAGATATCCTCATTACCTTGCCCTATTAGGACACAATGTTCCTACAATGTACAGTGTACAGCAAGTTTGAATCTCCATTCTTCACAACCACGAAATTGAGTGTCCCAAGCCTATGGGCATATTCTTTGTGTCCTTTAACTTAATGATGACATGAATACTGTACCTCATACGCTGTATCCTTTCTACTCTGTTCAGCTTGTTTAAGGGTTGATTTCAGCTTCATAATAGTAATATCTTTGTCTACTTCGCTGACCATACGTTGTTGCTCCCTACCATGGATAGTTGATAGAGTCGTCTTAGCTGAATCTAAGACGACACCTCTACGTGCAATCTATGGATTGATCAGAATGATATCATATTAGATTGCAATGGATACAATGCTTACAATTTCAAAGCATACATCTAGATGCAAACATAGCATACACCTGTACATAAACACTTCCATTATGGACGTCAAGATCTCTGTACATGGGAATGTAAAATTGTGAATATTTATAAAAATACATAAAATCAAATAAATACAACAACAAAATAAACCTATGTTTTCATCATCTAATTAACAATGGTAATCTTTGGGTTTCTATATTGCCTGCACATAAACAGATAAAAGAAGAAAATCATGCATTTAAAAAACCCACTGAATTTATGCAACCTGAATACGAACCCATTTTAACATGCGTAATGCAACCAAATGACATGTTTTGGTTATTTTTGTGGTAAAACTGGACCCTAGACCTACATTATTATTCATTTATTTCATTGATCTTGCCCAGTCCTGAATTGGACAATTTCAGATTTCCATTTAATTACTACATTGTACATTAGTCTGTGTTAAATATAGCATGCATAATGCAATTATTCAGTCTTCTATTTTTTTTCCAATCACAAATTGGACCTGACCTAAATTACAACGTGATCAAAAGAGTCTGTAAAGGCTTTTACTCTGTACATCCTACATACAAACATACTGTACGTACATGACATATGTACGCTTCAACATCAGTCATATCATTGTAAATATAGACTTCACTTCCACTGAGAGTAAACAAGTTTAAAAGGAAAACTACATAAAAACATATACTTGCTACACTGTACAGTACATGTATGTGTACTGTGTATGTGTAACATGTACGCAACATGCTGACATGAGCTGATGATAGGGTGAACCACGTACAGGAAAAGATGTATAAATAAATAAAGACCGGATATAAACACAATATGCTTGGTCAGTATTGCTGCATTCAACACCATGCATCCCCCATGGGCAAATCTGTGCATAAGGTTCATTTCATCTGAATAAATTGAATTATATACACAATAGATCAGTAGATATGTAATAAGCAGTAACCATGGTAACATTTCTCATTGATGCACAGTTCGCGTGAAACCCTTTGTATGTTATTTAAAGCACACTTCATTGCAAGATTGTCTCATTCAGAACTTAGTGACAAATACTAAAATTGTACATTTGATATTCCCTATCGAACATGTCGAAAAGCCTCTGGATAGGCCTAATGTTTTAGTAACAAAAATACAATCATCAAATAACCACAAGGGAACTGAGTGACAATAAAATATAATGTAGTTTGCACTGCTCCCTAAATATGCAATGTGAAATATTGTTCTTAACAAGGTGTTACATGTATGTAACATGTAACAATGATGTTGGCTTCAATGATGTAACCCTTTTTGTATGATGTTAGGTAAAATGGATATGTACAACTCCCTATTATCATTATAATTCGAAATGGGTCATTAATACATACATGTACCATGTGTATAGTGTTAGCACATCAGACATTTCAGACAACGCCAAGGTAACTTGTCACAACCAGCACAAATTGTTATGTGGGTGGAATGAAAAAAAAAGAAAGAAACTGTGGAAACTGCGCTTCAGTATTTAATCAAGTTCAATGCTGTCATTGCATGATGATGTATTTGGCTAAAAAAGTAGAGCTCTGTTAGTCTGTCACATGGATCCTTTTACTTTTGTTGACTATCAACATAAACCACTTTGCCAAATGTTGTCATTCAATCATTTTGAACTGATCTTGTTCCAAACCAGACAGATGAAGTATATAGAGAAATGGCTTCCTGTTTCAAACATTTACACTTCTGTTTTTATACTGGAACCATGACAACCAGGAAAACGCAGACACATTTACAGAACGTGTTTTGGATATTTCCTGCATCCTTCATCCACACTTGTTTATAGTTTTGTTTGTTTTATTATTAACGTCAAATTAAACTGTTTCAAGATGAAACTTTCGCCCAAATAATTTTTATAATCATTATTAAGGCCTGTTATTATTATTTATTCGTCCAGAATTACACACCAAATGAAAACAGGATATTTGGCTTTAAGCCAACTACTTACCTCATCTGCAGAGGTCATCTGAGTATCTTGATTGCCTCTTAAATCATTCTGTAGCTTCACGATGAGGTTATCTCGATGAGCTAGTTGCATCTTCAGCTCTGCTATGTGGTCTTTCATAATGGAATCTATTGTAGGAATGTTTGCATGATCTGGGCCCAGGATTTGATCTTTAGATATGATGCGAAGTGACTCCAACCTGTCAAACTGTAACAATTAAATTGAAGCAGGTTTATAAGAAATACAAATAATTGGATCAAAAATTGTCATGACATCAACGGTGATGATGGCTTCCATAATTACAAGGATGCCTGTGTGACTTGCTGTTTGATTCTAAATTGAATGTGAATGGAAAATTAACGACAAATATAATTAATTTAGAATGTCACTGAAATAAATTTCAGTCTTGCCAAATTATCTACAGTACCTGCAGTTACATTGCATTTAGGCCTACATCCCTGACATCAAGACAAACCTGCCATCTACATTATTAGTGATATATGAAAAGCATATAGGCCTCTGCACCTGCCTGTCCATCATCTCCATGGCAACACAATATCAATTTGCCTACAAGAAGGTCACTCACTTAATACAATGATACATCACAGTAATAAGTGCAAGAACATGCAGCTGCATATTCAACTTGATAAAAACACTTTCTACTGCCTATTTTTCAGAAACTCTTTTTCTAGCCCATTCCAGTGGAAATGATATCTCAGGTTTGGTTTGGTGTGTTTCTTCACCCGGTTTGTAGAATGATCAGGTTTTATACTTGCACTAATACATGTAAGTAATGAGTAAAAGAGAATTGGTACAACACTTGACAATTTTTAAGAATTATATTCAAAAAGAGGGTGTCAGCTTTAGACTTGCACTAAAAAAATAAGATGTCCAAAATGCTGAATTTATGTACCAGCACTAAAATGAATTCATGAGCTTAATGTTTGAAACCATCTATCAGTAAAAGCGACATACATGAATACAGGCTGACCACAAAGTAAACCAAACACTTGTGTCGAGAAATTATATGAAAATCAAACTGTTTATCACTTCAAGATTCATATATGTGATACAGCTATGTCTTGGCTCACCATGTAAAATTTGAGCAAAATTGGACTAAAATTGAGTGAAAACTAATATTGAATTACCCAACCTCAAAAACCAATTTTCATCTTTCTTTCATACACATTATGTGTGTATTGACCACTACATGTATGTGTGTTATCCTTGCAAATTTGTTTTTAAGGAGTACTCTTTCAATTGGTCATATTTTCGCTAATTTCAGTCCAATTTCGCTTAAATTCTACATGGTGATAGCCAAGCCATGGCTGTATCACATAATTATGTCATTATGTGAATCTTGAAGTGATAGGCAGTTCTACTTTTACTAACATAATGGGTCCCGACACAGTGTTGTTGTTTTTTCTGGGACACCCTGTATACTTACCTCCCATTTGTCGGAGATTCTTGCTTGACCAATCAGACCAATCAGAATATTTAGATCATTGTTCATATCACTGTTCTCTTCTCTCAATGCTTCTTTCTCTTGTTGCTGAAGATGATATCGATGCTGAAGATCCTGTAATATCAATCAACAAAGCATGACTCAGTAATACATACGTACATTGACACTAAAAATTCCTTCAATCTTAGGCCGTGTCCAGATTCTCTGGCTGCAGCTGCAAATTACGCATGTACCATGTGTACCTATGGAAGCAACTAGCAGCCATTTCCATAGACTTGTGTGTTATTTGCGGTCGCAGCTAGAGAATTGGGACACGGCCTTATACCGATTCTGCATTTCTGGCTTTCCAAGTCATCTCTTTTGTTCTTTTCCTCTCAATCAATGTGTTTGTTTCAAACTCCTACATGTATATGTACAGTATGTTAATGCATGTGTGTGTATATTAGCCCTCACTATGTGTTATTCCACTGTTGATTTGAAAAAGATATTTGCCAGACTAAGACCCATCAATTACAAGTGGCAAGTGTGCTCCACTAATGAAGCAGCTGCGACATAAATGTATGTAGTGAAAAATGTGTATGTTTTTTGCCACAAGATACAAAAGCACACATGATAATAGTAATACTGTACCTGGAAACTTTGCTCTATGTTCTGTTTCTGAATAGACATCATTCGTAAATCATGTTCAGCATCCCTCGCTTTGAGAGTATTGTCCTGCAATATAAAGGTGATAAACAAAAAGCATTTCAGGTTATTAAGATGGTACGTACTCTGTTGTAAATTACATGCACATGATACAACAAGGCACTTGTTAAGTTTGGGATGTGCCAGTTTCGTTTTAATCATGGAGGAAGGAAAAGTCATACAGCAATGCCAGGTTGTTTTTAAAATTAAAATGTCAACAAATGTACAGTATGTGTTATGTGAAAATTAACAAAACAATATAATAAGGCTTTTAACAAGTAAAAGTAACCACTATGACTAATTTCGTTCAAATTTTGTTTTCTCCAGACAGTTCAGATAATGAAAGTCTGCACTACAATGTTACACCCAGGAAAGCAAGCCTAGAATTTCACCAGTTCACTGGGTCCACAAGGACCAAGATTTACATGTTTAATGCTCTACTACCCCTCTAGTCATACCATTACTTCCCCTTGAATAGACATTTTGAATTTTCACCAAGAGCTGAAGAGCTTACAGCAACCCAAGGATGAAATACCAGACACATGTTGTAAACATTGGACAATTTGAACAAACCTTGATTGTTGTCTGAGCTTGCTGCAATTTTCCTTCTAACAATGCAACTCGGTCAGTGGCTTCTCGTTCTAAATCGTCTACTGTCTTCAACAGGACATCATTCTGATCAGTCAGATCATTAATATACGACTGCAAGATGCGGAGCTTCTTCTAAACAACAACAAATGAAAACTTTTATTGATTAAACATTCATTCCTGTACTTTTTATTTCTTTATTTGTTTACATGTCGTAACAAATCTTAATGGGAATGTAAGAGGGAAGACAAAACACATTGTGTACCGGCCGTCAGAACATGTAGAGGCAACCAGGTATCCTCTTTACTTCATGCAATTTAAGGTTTAAACAAAAGTATGTATGAATCAGAGAAACTTAAATCTTTTGTTCTGCATTTATGGATGTGTAACAGCCATACATGTACTGTAGTACATTTCATCAAAATGAAACTGGACACTAAGCTTACTGTATGTCAGGTTTCAACAACTTTATAAGTTTATGTGTATTTGTACTATTTGCATTGTTTTACACATCAAACTATACATGTAGCTTGTATGAACACTGAATTGTGGACCTTGACAGAACAAGACAAGTTACAACTGACAGGTCTGATGATAGGCCTTAGTAGCCAGTAGCTCAGTTGGTGGTTATTTGTTGCATCAATAGCCAGGCATGTACATGTACAGTGTGTACTTGTACATTACATAAAATGTACATCATGTAGAGTACAGTATGTAGGCCTACACCATGTACACGTATACATTTAGGCAGAATATTTCTAGCCTTTGGCACGTTTGGGAAAGATCTTTCTGGGATCAAAACATGGGGCCCATGCACTGCCCTCCTAACTCTGTGTTCCTTCCTCCATGCTTTGACAGGGCACTGGGGTGGATTTCACGAAGCCCTAGGATCGATCGTAACTCCAGTTACGAAGGATAACCCATCGTAGGGGGCCTATCCCACGTAGGGCTTCAATGCATCAAAACTCCTATGTACAATTGATAGTAAGTTACGAAGAGTTTGGTAAAATCGACCCCTGGTCAGTTTTATAGGTCTACGTATAGTTTGTGAGTTACAACGAGTTTATGTACAATAGCAACCCGGTATACATATTAGAGAAGAAATTCCATATTGTCAAACTCACATTCATTTTCATATTATTTTATGCACAATTTTTGGACAGTTGGGCTGACCTTCGAACGGTTTTGAAATTTGTAGCCAAAATTATGAGCAAAGTCAGCAAACAAAAACAATTTTTTTACTCAATAGTCATGACAGTCAATTTAAGCATTCAACCATGTCAACAGAATGATAAAGTCATGCACAGTTGAACCAACACAGATTAAAATGCCAACTTGCTCAGTGACTGTGAAAGTGGGTACTTGACTCTTTTTCTTAGTGAAAACAAGATTCAATATTTTACTTAGCAAATTAGGCAGTGTAAATTGACACTGGTATTCTTCAGCTGCAAGTTACGAAATGTTGCCGTTCCCTTACTCTAATCATGCTGATTGGTCAATTTGCACGATTACAATTAACGCATATATGCGGCATGGCAGCAGGATCCTACCTTCGGCAAAATAACATTTAGAGATAGAAGGCCAGCATGATGTATCAAGAATTGACCAATCAGAAGAATGACGGTGCCAGCAAAATATAAAGTTCCATTTAAAGTATTTAAGGTTGCTTAGTTGGAGAAAGTCTTTTTTATTTTAAATGGTAAAAGAAGACAATATTCATGATGTTAAAATTCTTTAAGTTATGACAAATGTATGAGGACGATGCTATGTTGTCAACCATTATCGCCACTAGTACTAGTACTTACACAGATTACAAGTCAACTCGCCCCTTACCAACTTGCCCCCTGACCAACTCGCCCCCTGACTGACTCGCCCCTTACCAACTCGCCTTCTCCCCCTAGCCGACTCGCCCCCTGGCTGACTCACCCCCTCCCCAACTCGCCCCCTGGCCAACTCGCCCCCTTATTTATTTAAAAATGGGATGCGAAATGTGAAGTTAATTAGGCATCATAATTAATAACCAAATGCTTAGAAACTGACCCTTTTGTAGGGCCTACTATGTGTTTATATGTCAAACATTTTATGATTATTAAGAACGAAAAATGCACAAAGTCCACACACAAACTCCTGCATGGTTTGATTGCAGTTCAAGCAATTTAATATTTCCTTCGCAGAACCAAAAACATCAAAACTTCAAAAACGCAACCTCAAAACAAGAAAAACAAGTGAACAACAACGCTTAAAACAAACCATAGAACAAAACATATCGTCATAATAAAAAAATGTCTACAAAAAATGTCAACAATAGGCCCCCTAACACTTAAAGTTAAAGCAAGACATTTTAAAAACAAAATGATAAAAAAATATGTTTTAACAGGTTAAGAAAGAACTCACCTTGGATGTTTCTTCATGTCCATCATCCTCCACTTCCAATTTTGCTAATCGACTTTGGTAAAGTTCTCTGAACTCTGTCATTAATCCTTGCATGGATTCACTCGCCCCACTGCTGATGTTACTAGCACGGGAACTGACACCACCAGCGGCACCAAGCAAGCCACGTCCTGCCTGGCTCACGCTGCGTACTTCAGGCGTCGATGCGCTGTATTTCACGCTAACACTCGACTCCATCATCGGTCTTTCAGCTGGAATTCTCACAGGATTATCGCTTCTTCCACCAGCGAATTCTGCCATACTAACGTCAGCATTTCAAATGACAAGCAGACATATAGATGCAGGGTTGCACCATGGATCAAGATTTACAAATGTTTGTAAATTCTAGTTCTTGCTGAGAGTGATTTTACCGGTACTTTTCAAACAGTAAGACTTGACTTATGAGCTGCACAATTGCATATGGGTCGCGTCGAGTGTTGATTTTCAAACAAACATTATACAGCATTAGACTTGTTCTACTAGTCAACCAATAATTTGTTGCGCCGAACCTCTCTGCACCCGTACACAGAATGTACACGCGAATGAGATTCAAATGAAAGATGGCAAGTCTACTAAAGGATCGAGGGCATCGCAATGTCAAATCATCAATAGAGGGCGCTGGACATTAAAAGATTTAAAACATTTTTACAAAATACTGGGTGTCTTCCTATAGCCCTCCAGATCCATGGCATTACTCTGTTGTTGCCCCCTTTTATCTTTTCTTCTTAATTATGTACTCTAAATGCGGTTCAACTTTCTATTTTCTGACATGTCTGATAGTTTTTGTATTTGGCTTCGAGGTAAAAATGTAACAAATTCTAATTTCAAAGTGAAAAAAAAAAAATTATATTACCGGTATGCCAACCCTATGTCAAAAGCTCAAGATAGAAGATAACATAATTTATTTCAAATAATGGTAATAAACGAATGTATTTATTTTTTGAGACAGCAAATGGAACTCAACATTCATGACATTTCCCCACCCCTAACATGAATGGGTTTCTGTACGAAGCTTAAACCTTCTTGTACAATAAAAACAAAGTTTCAATTGGATTAAATTAAAAAATATTTCTTAGGGTCCTATCGGTTCTATCTCTCAATCCAATCAAAAGTCTTCTATTTGCATATGAACGGCCTCTTCAATCATAAGTCCTAACCTGGGGATATTTAATACTTTTTCTAGCCCCATAGTCCTCAATATACATTCATCAATCTTCATTTTGCTCAGTGGACTGAGGTTGATCTTTGGAAAGGACACTAACTCTTGATTTGCTTGAAAAACCCACCATCTGATGAACCAACATTTCAAATGGTGACTGTTTGCACTGTTTATGAACTGTTGAGTCCATTTTCTGTCTCAAACTCAATAACAATTTTTTGGAGACCTTGCAAATCCTATATGCTCCCTTTAATACCAATAATTTTCTATTCAATAAATTTTGAAGTAAAAGTAAATGAATCGATTACCAGCAACACTTTGAAATCAATTTTCTTGGGTAAAAGTTTTAATTATTTTCATCTTAAACAATTTGTGGGATTACCAATTATGCAAAAATAAAGAAAACAGCTGCTTTTGAATAAATGTTAAAATTAATCACCACTAGCTTGGAAAACTCACTTAAATGTCATAAAATATAAATTGGCAAATTCTGTATAAAAATTTACAAATCTGTTTCCTACTTTTTATTGGGCATAAGATTTCTCTGCATAATTAATAGGAGAGCTAATTTCTTGATTTCACAGTTTTTACACTTAGATCAACTGATCCAGATTTTAGTAGAATGAAAAGCGCAGAGAAAATTGCTTTGAATGAATCTATAATCATGGCCAGAAACTTGTTAATCAGGTCTCAAGATGCCAACTGGACCACACATTATATTATAACATCTCAATAAATGGACGGTGTGCCAGTCAAGAGGGATCCAGTGCAATCATGCATAAACTGCTCTCACAAATCTGTAAACTTTCTGCACCTTTGATGAATATAATCAAAATCACAATAAATAAATTACACACAAATGTAGAAAAGGATACAGAATACATGAACATGAAACATTCCATCGAGTAAAACACATAAATTTTATTAGTTCATTACTTAGTCACTTTTGATATCTAGGTTATTTCAATTTCACTTACAGTTTGAAAAACCTGTTACTTCGATCCTTAGTGGAATTCCCCCAGCCTTTGAGAAGTATACCCTACCCTTAGAGGAAGATCCTGCAAGGATTGAACAATCAGACCTTCTTATTTCCAAACATTGTACATTTGAGCTTATTCTTCAAATGGATGAGAAATTTGCAGCAATTTATGACTCATATTGATTTGAAGTTTTTTAGAAAAATATATCCAGAAGGTATTCATTTGCATAATTGCAGAAAATTTAATAAAAAACCATGTAGTCACACACAATGAATTTACACATGCAGGTGACAGTAATCATTTTATGTTGATCAAAGACCTGGTGCATTTAAACTTACTAAAGCTCAACCAAATATCAAAATAATTAATACCAATTTTAACAATAAATATAATAGAATAATCAAATAACCACAAGGGAAACTGACTGAATTTGAAGTCATTGAAAAGTGAACAAAGAACAATTGACTGGAGTGGGATTCGAACCGGCTACCTCCTGAATACCGTGGCAGTGTGTGCATGGTTTCATGGCTTCTGACTGCCAAACGAACAAAGATAATTGACTATTAGGGACATCACCAACATAGGGCTGGATAGCTCAGTTGGTAGAGAGCATGTACGGTATTCAGGAGGTCGGCGGTTCAAATCCCGCTCCAGTCAATTTTTCTTTGTTCACTTTTCAATAAAAATAATAATAATGATTTGTCAGGTTTACAAATGAGAATAGTAAACAGCGCTCTGGTTTATAACATTAGCATGGATTCTTACCAAAATATTAAGAAATAAATCACTTACTAAAAAACCACCAGTTTGTATGTTGACATGTGGGTATCTCATTTGAAAGGGAATAACTATGGTAATGATTTTCAAATAAATTACACGTTTGGACAGTTAAGAAACTGCCATTGAAAAGCCAAAAAAAAATTAAACAATATGTATGTATGCTATCGATTTTTTACAGAATCATGTCTTTATTCCTTTAAGTTTGATGCAACATTTGTACTTTGAGTATAAAGTACCGGTATTTTGAAATGACTGTAAAAATTGTTTCCATTTGTACACAAAACATTGATTCTCATTTTTACATATTATGTGAAAAAATAGTTAAAGATACACTTTTTAGTTGAAACACCAAATCTAGAGACACACATTTATTGCACTTTACCTTCCAATTTTAACAAAAATTGCACTGCAGGTTTAAACACGACAGCACATTAACATTACATGTACCTCCTTATTTTCTTCAAGATCATTTTTTTATAATGGGTAATGCTAAAAACCAGGCTATAAAATGGACTTTCATAGTGAAGGCTATTTTTAGAAAGAGGGACAGTGTCCCCAACATGTACACTGAAACAAGACTGATGGTCTCTTAGGATAGAATGTAGGGATGAGTCAATCCACACAGCAAGCTAACAATTAATGCCCTGAAAAGACCACAAAATTAATAAGCCATTTGCTTAAATGCCAGTTGTTTATTTGAAAAGCAATAAATGTGGTTCAAAAGTTCAATCATGTAGATGGTAGTAGAGAGGAGTGTCAATCATTCTGCTTGTGGATTTCTCAGGCATGTTATTCTTCCGATTTAAATCGGGTTTCCCATTTTAATTTTTATTCCCCCCAAAAAGAGAGAGATATGTTCAAACAAAATGGCTTAGTCATTAGTGTGTATGATGTTGCAATGGACACAATAAGACTTCTACACGTACTGTACACACAGTCGTCTACACGGTCTTCTTGTTTCTGCCCTTCAATGACCCGTATGACCGAATGCAGTTTATGCATGTATGCTAGGAGATTTGCTTGCGCAGGGAGATTGGACACAAGGTCCTTCTTGCTATAAGAGAAATTCAACATAAACTGAAAGCAAAGAGACTCAGAAGAGAAGGAAACAAAAGGAAAGGCAAACTAACAGAAACTGTTTGTGAACAGCAGTTACACAAGCCTGCAGCTCCTACACTTGTACACAAGTGTACTGCCATCACCTGCGAAGAAGTATGTGCTTCTCTTCCAACAGAAGCAGACACAAATCCAAAAACACCATGATGATGAGATTGAAGATCTCAGTAAGAGTTTCTTTGCCTCTTACATCAAGCCAGAGGTATTACTTCACACAAAGCTAAGCAATGTTGATCCAACAAGGGAGGAATCATTGCTGCCAGTTGATGACATGTTTGTAGGACTAAAGGCTCAGTCAATCCTTGCTCATGAGAAGAAGTATTGTGAAGAAAACTTTCAAAGAAAGACTCAAAATCTCATACAACTTACAAGTCAACAGGAAAATGTGCAAGAAAAAACACCTCTCAAGAATACCTTAGTAATTCAATAAGCCTGGAGAGCCCCTTTGACAGAAATTATTTCTCTGGGGCAATCCTTCGGGAGCTGATTAGATTCTTATGTAATTACATGTATTTGTCTTTTTCCTGTTCAACTGTGTTAATTGTGTAATGTAATTCTTGTATTAAGTTGTAACTTGTTCTTTCTGTGAAATGAAATAAATACTAAAATACTTTTGATCCAGTTTTCATCAATAGATCATGAGGTTAGAGGACATACCCAGGAACTCAAGTACATGAAGGCTCTCGCCAAGAGGGTATGCAACATGTTAAATCAGGAAGAAATAGATGAGCACATTCTTGAGCACAGTCTAGATGTTCAGCCTATCACTGCACCTCAAGCCTTCCAACAGCAGACAAAGCTTGAATACTGTATCAACATGCAACTGTTTGTTTCTCTCCCTTAAAAGGCCAAACTACAGGCCATCACCGTTTGGTGGAAACACTACGACGAGAATAGAGGGCACTACAAGCAGGTGTATAGTTCCAAGGGTGGTGGCACTCACATAATCCATCTGGAGAAGGACCTAGTGTATGCAGACGTTCTGCAACAGTTGAAAGATCTGTTTTTTCCTGATGGAAAAATCGGTGCTTTGACTGCAGCACACACACATGTACTGTTTGCCCTAGGAAATTATGTTGTAGGGATACGTGTATTAATTAAGACGATATAATTACATACATGTATTGTATTTTATAATATATTATATAGTAAGTGACTGTGCGCGCGATCACGCTGGCGTGCGTGAGCGCCGGCATGTTTACACCTGTTCTAAAGGATAATATTTACTTTTGGAAGAGAAGAATTATAATAAGAGAAGTGGATAAAAGAGATTAAATGCTAATTTAAGAGACAGTTGGAGATTGTTCAGGAGAGAGAGAAGACGTACTGCTGAGTTTACAGCAGGTTGAATTAAATTCACGGAGTGTGCACATAAATCAAATGATTCCGTTGTTCATCGCCTCTTTCTTTCATTTTCTTCGGCTCAACTGAAACCCCGACTTCGCAAGAAGCAGCCCCAAGTCTCGCAAGAGATTACATATTATTACAATGTCATGGATAAACTGAAGCCTGAGCTTACCACACAGGATGCATCCTCAACCAGGATAACATCAACACTTTTCACTGTTGACGCAAACCAGAAATACTGCAAGACACAACAAATCAGGCTGTACCTGATGACAAAAGAAGACCCCCTTGTAAGTATTACATGGTATTTCTTAGACTCCTTAGGGACATTCAAATCAGAACTACAGAAAGTCACAACCAGTGCTGTGTAGTCCAAAACAATTATTTTCTCAATCCTTGATTATTCAAAAATGTATTCAAGTGTTCACATTTGTATTATAATTATAACATTTTAGTGGTTTGTATTTGTATTTGTAAATGTATATTGTTTGTTGTATTTGTCAATTGTATTTTTTATTGTGAGTTTTATTAATCTGTAATGATCGCAGGGCCCCAATGGAAACCAGTTGTAACTGTTTGGCCATACCCTGGGTAAAGGAATGATATAACATGTATAAAGAAATGAAACTGTACTCCTTTGTTCCTGGTTTGGACCTCCCTGGTCCATGCAAACCACCGGCGGCCGGTTGGTTAATACTGCCTGGGAAGTATTTAAGCTAGCAATAATCTTTCTATTGTTTCTCCATTGGAATGAAAATGTATCTGCTGTTCACTTAAAGTCATCTGTACAAAAAAATCTGTTGTTAAATTTACAAGTTTATATTTCAATTTCGTTTTCAGAATTCATATTTCAAATTCATTTGGTTTTTTTAAGCTTCAAATCCTACTTTTGTACATTGAACAACTTGCAGGTACATGAGCACAAACGCCTCTAGTCACATGTGAACTCATGACTGGTGGTCAGCTACTGGAGGCTGCGAGGACAAAGGGAGACAGAAACCTACTGGCACTGATTGAGGGTGAGGACCTGGTGGCAAGAGAACTACAATATCATAGGGATTGCTACAAGGAGTACACAAGGTTCCTCAGTAAGGCGAATAAGCCCCTATCCGCAATACAGACAGGGTACATGAATGCTTTTTCACAATTTAGTGAAGAAACCATAAGTTAAAGATTAATCCAGGGTAAAGAGATACTAACATTGGCCAGACTTAATCGTATTTTCATACGCATAATTAAAGAAGTTGAAGGCATCCATGCCCCTTATAGGACATGGATTTGAAGAAGCGTCTTCAGAAGACGTTTCCCCAGCTAGTCTTTGTCCCTGCGTCTAAGCGCAATATGAGTGATATCGTATTTAGTGTACAGGTTTGTACTGAAGATTTAGCTCCAGGTTTGGCTGATGATGACAGCACATCATCTGAGACTGGGAGCTCCACTGATGACGACGATGGTAATAATGGTGGTGGTGGAAACCTACGACCAGTGCTGTGTAGTCCAAAATGATAATTTTCTCAATGCCTTAATTATTCAAATATTTAAGTGTTCACATTTGTATAATAATTATAATATTTTTGTGGTTTGTATTTGTATATTGTTTGTTGTATTTGTCAATTGTATTTTTCGTTGAGAGTTTTATTAATCTGTAATGATCGCAGGGCCCCAATGGAAACCAGTTGTAACTATTTGGGCATACCATGGGTAAAGGAATGATATAAAGAAATGATGCTGTACTCCTTTGTTCCTGGTTAGGACCTCCCTGGTCCATGCAAACCACCAGCGGCTGGTTTGGAAATACGGCTTTGGCTAGTCTTACCAACCCGCCCGCCATACCACGGGCACATTCTGAATCTTTGCTGGGGGCCCATGTACCCCAGTCGCTTAACGACAAGATTTGGAGCAATGCTTATATTGATTTGGCCCTTTTGTACGTTGACAGCCCTGGGTCGTTGCTCTCCAATGCCCATCGTTCCACTGGTTCTGAGGTTTCACTGGTAGTGGATGGAGACAAGATGTTCATGAGGCAGACTGTGTCCTCCCTAGCCTGCCAGAGTAAGCTTGACACCTGGGAACGATGGGTCTCTGCATTCCATACCTTCATTTCCATCTATTTGGTCAAGTATCCATTCCGCGCGGCAGAACTACTCAAGTTTACCGAGATTGTTCGCATGGCATCGCTACAATTCCCGGGCATGGGCTGGCGTGCTTATGACAAACAATTGCAGTTGCGGCAGGAAATATACCCTAAACATTCTTGGGTCGAATTTGATGGGGAACTGTGGTTGACAGTAGCCACTTCGGCAGTGTCCAGTGGTAGCCTGAGAAAACATACGATCAGGTGCAGCGAGAAGAATTGTGACCCACCAACCCAAAGCCAGGCTGAAACTAATCAATTGAACAACAACCTCAAGCCCCTCTGATAATAACTGTTTGAAAAATCCAAATTGTTCTACCTTGTTTTTTTGTAAAATAATTTCCATTTTTCTTTGTTTCATTATTCCCAGGGGAGACATTGCAAAACGGTGATAAATCTGACAGACATGCAGAGGATCTCGAGATTCATTTTGAATTTCGCAGAGCAGCATAGCATCATTACCTGGTCGCATTCCAGGTTTCAAGAGAGATGTTGTGAAGATTCTGCCAATCTGTGAGACGAAGGCGTCGGTATGGCGATACTACAAATCGGCATGAGAGCCAGGTGATCGTATGGTCTGTCTCTCCACATTCAGAACATTATGGAGTGAACTTCTCCTTTCAGTAGGCCAATGTCTGACTTACAGTATGTATGTTGGACTTACCGGCAGAACTACAACACAATCATCAGGAAGATGAGTGTTTAAGAAATTCTTGAAAGATAAAGAAATCCACCTGCAGCGCAAGCTACAGATGAAAGAGCACACTTCACAATGATGTGTCGGCAGTCCAGAGAAGTGGTACAATCCCTTGACATCGACTCTCTCTGAGTCTCTGACCTTAATTGACACAACAAACAGCTCATCTGCAGCTAAATGTTGATAACTCTGGTATCTTGTATGGATGGTTGCCACAGGCATGAATGCCTTGGCAAGCAAAGCATTTATGCCAGCTGGCCACACCAAGTTCGCTCCAGACTGGTGCTTTGGCCTTCTCAAGCGTCTGTTCAGGATAACCAAAGTGTCATGTCTTCAAGACACAGCAGATGTCGTCACTAAGTCAACAGAACGCAGAATCAACATTCCCGAACTGGCTGACCATGAAGATGGTACTGTTATAGTGCCTACGTATAACTGGGTGTCATTCCTCACCCTGGCATACAGGAAGATGAAAGCAGTGAAGATTTATCACCACATCCAAGTCACCAGTGACAAGCCTAACATCATTGTCAGCAATAATAGGTATTGTAATGTACTGTGACAGTAATTAAGTGGTTTTAAAATGAAGAAACAGCATTTGTGCCTCATATGTGTCCACTTTTGTTTTAGTTTCCTCGTAGATTAAAATTCAATCAAAATGACAATTTGTCACTATGATAACGGGATAGACAGTGAAACAAGAAGAACTGCATGTAGTACTGCGAGCAAAAGATATGATAGAAAAGATACAAAAAAGAAAGAAAAAAAAGACAGTGATCCTGACAGCGATGGCACTGCTCCGGATTGAGACCTTGTTGACAATGACGACTTCAGTTCATTCGACAATCGTGCCCCTCGCCAACAATGCTGGTTCATCAACTACTAAAAAGGCAAAGAAATCACACCAGTCATGCCAGTATGAATGGAAAGCTAAACCTTTCCAGGCCCAAGATGCAGTGTTCACCGGCCCCACGATACAGCCTCCAATCAATATGGAACTAGACACCCCATTGGGTTACTTCCAACGGTTTGTAACCAATGACATGTTGGATGTAGTGGTTGATAAGTCCAACCAGTACAGTGTGCAGAAGAATGGGTTCGTGGCCAACATTACAAGGAAGGAGCTGGAGCAGGTCATCGGCATGTTCTTTCACAAGGGGCTGGTGCAGATGTGGGGAGTTTGGGAGAATGGAAGCAACTACATGCCTGTCTCTTTTGTGATGAGCAGAAACTACTTCCAGATGATCCTCACCATCATTCATTTCGTTGACAACTTGGCCGTGACTGATGATGAGAAGAAAGCCTACAAGCTGTGGAAGATCCGGCCATGGCTAACCATGATGCGAGATAACTGCCTCCTGGTGACACCCGAGGAACATCGATGAGATGATGGTGCAATACAAGGGGAAGACTAGCAGCATCCGGCAATACATACGGAGCAAACCTCACCCATGAGGGTTCAAGATCTAGGTCAGGGCTGGATGTAGGTCTGGTGAAACTGGTTCATTATTTGGCCTTTATTTATAAACAATTTGTTTGTATAAGATTTCCATGATTGTCGTTTCACTGTTTTGTGTTAGAGCTAGAGGAAGAGCTAGAGGAAGGCAGAGACTCACTTTCATCTCAAGTCTCATCCGCTGGATGAAGATCAGTGAAATTGAAATAATAAGAACAGCAAAGGATAGAAGATTATGGAGATCCATCATGGCTGCCAACGTTCTAGAAGAACAAGGCAACAGTGTAAACTTTCAAATACATGTACTTCAAATCTATTAAACATGGTCGTAAGCAGTGAAGGCAATGATTTGTCTAGCTATGAACTAGTATTGAAAGAGACGATCAGTCTTGTTTCAGTGTAAGGGACTGGTTTCTCCACACCATAGAGGTGGAGGCATTCATTGCTGCCTTGCTGTGGACTGGTACCCTTTCTAGTCATATGAGTCTACTATGAAGAGACCATCAGTCTGGTTTCAGTGTGAGGGACTGGTTTCTCCACACCATAGGGGTAGAGGCATTCATTGCTGCCTTGCTGTGGACTAGATACCCCTTCCAGTCCTATTTGTACTGTGAAGAGACCATCGGTCTTGTTTCAGTGTAAGGGACTGGTTTCTCCACACCATACAGGTGGAGGCATTCATTGCTGCCTTGCTGTGGACTAGGTACCCCTTCCAGTCATAGAGTCTACTGTGAAGAGACCATGAGTCTTGTTTCAGTGTAAGGGACTGGTTTCTCCACACCATAGGGGTAGAGGCATTCATTGCTGCCTTGCTGTGGACTGGTACCCTTTCTAGTCATATGAGTTTACTATGAAGAGACCATCAGTCTGGTTTCAGTGTGAGGGACTGGTTTGATGACATTTTTCCTATGTAACAATTTCACCTCGAGCTGAATACAATATAGCCTTGTATTGTGGAATTTGCATTAAAATTATTTGTTCTCAGATCAACATTTTCCAGTGTTTGTATCCTCACGATTTAAAATCATCAATTCTTTACTCTACTTCAAATAAATCTTCAAGAAGTTGTTTTTTATTGATTTTGCCCATTGCATTGCGTGGTATAGTATCTACTATCTTCAGCTCTGTAGGTATAATATACGGGGCCATATGATTTCTAGCCCATGCTCTTAATTCATGGAGTGTTAATGTTGTATCCATCTCTAGAACTACAACAGCAGCAACTCTCTGTCCCCATGTTACATCAGGCACACCCACTACAGCACACTCCATGATTTTATCATTGGCCAACAGATGGCGCTCTACATCTAAGGCACTGATTTTGTACCCACCGCTTTTAATGATGTCCACTGATGTCCTTCCTAGGATATGATAGATGCCATCTCGGTATAAAGCTGTATCACCTGTTAAATATAAGCAAAGAATGGGAGCTGTCATTAAAGGTATAGTAAAGGATTGGTAAAATACCCAAACAGAAATGTTCACAGATTTAAATGACTTTCAGGCTATGAAGATGGAGTTGGTAGAAACTTACTGTAAAAATGCTTCAGCCTGAAATGGTGTATTTATCTAGAAATAAGTAAAACAATGACTGAAAACAGTTTTGATCTCGGGTTAAGATCAAAACCATTCTTTATGTTTTTTAAGAAAAAAATTGTCGGGTTTTCGCTACTTTCTCGTGACTCAGATGTCCGATTGAGCTTAAATTTTCACAGGTTTATTATTTCATGTACATGCTGGATCAGGCAAAGTGTGAGTGTTGTTCTGTGACCTCTACCAATGTATTATACCTTTAAGTACGCCTTAAAGAGAAACCTCCCTGACACTGTAACTGTTTGTACCAGCACTATAACCAAAATAGAAGAGAAACAAGTGTAATGATATTCCTACCTGTTTTGAACCATCCATCCTCGGTGAATGATTCCTTTGTGACATCAGGACGATTCCTATATTCCTTGAAGACAGCAGGACCTTTAACCTGAAGTTCACCTTCAGTAACCTCTGACCCTGGTATGACCTTTGACCCTTTGGAGTTACCATAGACACAGATGTTGCCATTGCTAGAGATGATGCGTACCTCCACAGATGGTAAGGGATTGCCAACTGCACCTGTAAATTTTCAAATCATTCTTAAGAACTAATTAATTTGCCCATAGATTCAATCCCAAGTGTTATGATTTACACAATAAAGCCAGAGATAAACTCTCAATTGTAACTCACAGCACAGACATTTCTACTTATTTTAGGGAGGAGCAAGGAATTAGACTGAATTGGGACTTGAAATAAGACCATCCTACAAGCACTCTAGTATCTTGGACTTGAAATAAGACCTTCAGCTCATCCTACAATCATTCTACAGTGTGTCCAAAAAATTATGAAAAGAAATTGTATATTTTCAGCTATTTGATTGTTAGTCTATTGCATTCACTATCTCACTGGGTAAATTTCAATGCAATCCATTCATGTATCACCGAACAGTTACTGGTTGCCTTGGAAAGTCCATTTTTCTAACATTACAAAATAATGAGTGACAATTGTGGTCATCTTAGAGGTGATCTGCGTGTGAAGTCAATGTAGGCAGCCACGTCGAGGGGAGATTTAGTGTCAGTTGTCACTCAATTGTAATGACAAGAAAATAGACTTTTCCAGACCATCAGAAATTGCTCGGTGATGCATGAATGAATTGTATTGAAATTTCATCAGAAAATGGCCTGGGAGATATTGAATGCAATAGACTAAAAATCAAATAGCTGAAAACATACAATTTCTTTTTGGGGGGACACACTCTAGTATCTTTCTAGCTATCCATTAAGAATGTTGGGGGTAAGAGGTGAATGAGGAGACTTACCTGGTAGCCTTTGACCATAGAGTGGATTGGATAGAGCCATACCTATCTCTGTCATTCCATAGCGTTCTAGTAAACAATGACCTGTTATCTCTTCCCATTGTTGTAGTATTGGTGCAGGTAATGCAGCAGAACCAACTACCATTAACCTTCAATAAGAATAAAACATATGTAGTAAAACTAATAATGGCTGCGCACTTGACAATGAAGAAATATAAAGGAAAGTTTCCTCACCAAATGGGGTCTCTTAAGGCCTTTTCACACTATCACCTTTTTGATCCATTTTGAAATCAAACCGGATCCGCACCGGTTCAGCCCGGTAAGTTTTTGAACCGGATCGGAGAGACACAACATTCACACTATGTTTTTGGTTAAACTGGTTCATAACACGGATCACGGCAAAAATGCAGTTTGGAACCAGGTTTTCAACCCTGGCCCCTACCAGACATGCCAGAGTTGATTTCGATCCGGTTCCCCCGTCCTATCCAGGTTGGCTCGGGGTAACGGGGTTGATATTTTTCAAGTGTGAAAAGGGTTGAATCAAATCTCGGTATTCGATCCAATTGCAACTCCAAGATTTTGGATACTGTGAAAAGCCCTTTAGGGTCTCTAACAGGGTGAAATTGGAAGAAGAAATTATTTTAGTCTGGCACCAGTCAAACTCAAACTTAAACAGTTTTAGGACATTTTTGAATGAAATTTCAACCAAATACATTAAGTTCATTGAAGTTCCCCAGACAAAATATCCTGACTGAATGATGTGCTTACCTGATCCTCTCCCTGAGCTTAGCCTTGATGAATGCTCTGACCTTGTAACCTTTGTATTTTAAATGGAATCTCTGAATGAGCTTAGCATAGATGGTAGGTACAGCCATCAATAAATTAACTCTTGGCTCTGAGTCTTCAAGAAGCTTGTCCCAAACCTGAAATAACAACACAATACATATTAATCATCAAACAACCACAAGAAACTGACTGATTAATTTTCTTCATAGAAAAGTACACGAAGAAAAATTGACTGGAGCGGGATTGGAACCAGCAACCCGCTCCAGTCAATTTTGTTTTGTTCACTTTTCAATGACGGAAAATATTAATGTAATGCCAACAATAAACATGTGTTTATTTCTATATTAGTCACCTGAAGCAGAAAGTTCTTTCATATCCAAAAGAAACATTTTAGTCAATTTATCACATTCAAATCTCAGGAAATTGTGACCTGGGGCCGATTCTACTAACGCTTTGTGATCAATGCTAAAGCCCAAATCCATCGCTAAACGGAAAGTTGCTACAGAAAGTAGCGACCAATTTTTCATTTAGTGATGATCGCAAAGCATTAGTGAAATCGACCCCTGGACTTTTCATGGTGCAATAGAAATGCCCCTTATAGCTTTTGGGCTTACAATTTAACTGCAATGAATGAGTTATAATCTCAGTTTTTAATGCAACAAACATAATTATAGCTTCTATGTTCATTGCAAAATTTAACAATTAAACACTGAATAAAACTTGATTGGAATTCTAGAATTACCTTGTCTGCATCAAACTCTGGTAACATGACACACGTTGCTCCACACCACAGCGGACATAGTAGTACATTAACCAATCCATGGATATGATGTAATGGTAATACATGAAGAATGACATCATTATCTGTCCATCCCCATGCTTGATGTAACATTGTTATCTGAGTTTGTAAAGCAGCAAATGTTTGGACTACACCTTTAGGTGGTCCTGTGGTTCCACTAGTGTATAGGATCGTAGCTTTACGGTTTCTCCAGTGGACTTGACTCCATTTCTGAGTCAAAGTACGTTTATCAATCAGCTCTTGATCTTTCCAATCACAATTGGAATCTTCTATAAGACTCTGCATAGATTGTGAGGCATTATCCGCATTAGATGTCAGCTCATGGCAGCTGCCATCTTTCTCAGTCATTAGTACATCTTTGTTTAAAATCAGCAGTTTTAGATTATTATTCTCTGCAAGAGCGCGAGCCTTATCAGCATACTCCCTGGTTGCTATGACTACTGAGCTTTGTGAGTCTTTAACAATATAGTCCAATTCAGACGGAGGGTGGACTTTGCATAGAGGCACAGTTGTACATCCACTCATCCATGAAGCAAGTTGGGATATAACAAATGAGATGTTATTTGGACATAGTACGGCTATACGTTCACCATTTAATATAACTCCTGATCCTCTCTTTCTTGCTAACGTATCTCTTGGTGTAACTGCAATGACACACTGAGCAAGAGCTGTGCTTAACTGAATGAGTTTATCATAGCTATGCTTGCCTAGACAGTCTACGATGGCAGTTTTATCAGAGTAATCTTGTCTGATAACGTTCAGGAAGAGTGGTTGAACCTTGCTAGATGATGCATATGATTTGCATTGATGATGATTTGAAGAGCTTTGACATATTCTTGTTATCTGCCAGTTTCTTGTCATTACTCTCTGGACTCTGAGAGATACTGAGTGTGCAGCAATTAGCCGGATTGGGAGGGTTAGGAATGAACGTGCCATCATGGTATACCTACACAGAAAACAAAACAAAAGAACAAGTGATGTCAATATACACTCAAAATAAAAAAAAATAAATAAAAAAAGAGTGTGCACTTCATATTCAACGTGCGTATTGCTGTTGTCTGCACTCTATGGTGTGAGCAGACAGTTTTCTGATAACTTTGTTGTCCAGTTGGGTTGAGAAGTCATTGGGAGGAAGAATTCCACTGATGACCAAAAAGGGTTAAATAAAAATTATCCACTAGGACTGAGTAAGACTAAGAGTTACTGGATACAAATTATGTGTATTATGAACTTCAATCTCAGCTGTGTACATAGAGTTAAATAAAAAACTAGAGTGCGCGCTTCGTATTCAATGTGCGTGCTCTCGGCACTCTGGCACGGACGCGCAGCCGCCATTTTAGGGCCTGTTTGTTTCACGCAAAGGATCATGAATCCTTCGGATCCGGATCCCATTTTAGCGTACCCTGCATAGGAGATGGATCCGAAAAATGGGATCCGGATCCGAGGATTCGTCCGAAACAAACAGGGCCTTAGTTGGGGTGACTGAGCAACCGCAGTAGAGTCCAAAAACGGTACCCGGATGTGACGCAACGTATATTTTATGCACAGTGCTGCACGCACGAACCGGGGTAAGAATATGTACGCACAATTTGAAACGGGACGCGCGCGTTTTCCCTTGTTTCCTTAATGCAATGGCGCTGACCATGGTTCGAGCAACACGCGCAGAGTGCACACTGTAGTTTTTTATTTAACTCTATGGCTGTTTATCACTGGGGTAGCATATATCTGAAATGCGAGTCTTACAAGTCTCCTTTACCTACAAAAACACACTCCTAATGCTATCAGTCCCAAAATGTGTGGAGCAGAGCCACACAAGATGGCCGCCTTCCGATCGTGATTGTCTGGGTTTGGTCAGAAAACAGCGATTTTCATCAAACGGCATGATTGTGTCTTACAAATGAATAAGCTGCATATCATCTCTGACAATCGGAGAAGAGATTGAGCGATTTTCAAGCTGATTTGCGATGTCTTTCACTTTGTTGTCATTTGGGGACATTTTCGGCACAAGTACCGTGAAGTACAAAAACTACAAATTTTTTCCGTGTACAACACATCAAGCCCTATTGGATTCTAGCGCTAGACCGACCGTCAACACCAAAATAAAAAAAGGGAGATCTGCGCACCAGTTTCTGGGTCTAATCTGTACTATAAATACAATGTGCAGCATCCCACTGTATGTTGCTATTGTACTCTGCACTTTGCTGTTCTGTGTATACCTATGTAGGCCTAATTCATCATTCAACGTGGCCTGTGTAGGCTGTACTGTACTGAGCACAATTTTGACACCTGCACAAGTTTAAAACTGGACCGTGCGCAATTTTGAATTTAACATTAATTTGGGATTTTGGAAAGAATTCCACTGACGGCCATGACGGAAACAGGGTTATTTCCTCCAAGAGTTAACTTATCGTCCGGTTATGAGTTTCCGATGGACATATGTTTTCGATGACGAAATTTGATTCCCATTTACCGCGAGACCGTGCGTGATACTTCGTGATCAGTATGCCTGAAGTGATGACTACACTCAAGGCTATCTCTGACATTCAGGATATCGAGAATAAAGTTTTCAGTTGTGAGTGATACTCAAAAGTAAAAAACTATGTAATTTTGGGTATAGATTACTAATTTGCATTTTAAGGCTAATGTTCAAACTTTTATGTAAGACACAATCTGTGGTCAAATATTTCAAACTAAACTGTCGTCTGCTCGAACAACTTTCATTCTTCCGATGTCAGACGGCAGGTCACGTGATCCCAGTGCGATCTGGGTTTTTATAGCATGCCAATGTAACAAAAGTGTTAAAGTCTTTCTCAAATCGAAGTGCCATAATTTAATTTTTCGTTTAGGCCTCTCATAATGATGCCAGATATTATAAAAATGTTGTGATAATAATTTTACCTACCATGATCTGTACCAAATTTTCATTTTGTTGATTCAACCATTTATTTATAAAAAATAATTTTTCATTCACGATCTTTGAATCAACACCGTTTCAGGACCTTTTATAAATAACTCCATCGACCCAGTTCGATCAAATCGAGTCAGGACAATATTTCATCAATTTTTGAGTGACTTGGCACGCCATAGCTACTTCGATGTCAACAAACTTTGCCGCACAACCAAGTTATCGAAAACTGGTGATACTTTGTTTACATAGCGGAATCGATGTCGCTGTAAATGACGGACAATATTTCCAAAGAAAAGACTTCAACTTCGATGATTTTTACAGAGTATAATCTGGAAGTGTCCAGTTCAAAGTTAGTGAAGTGATTTTCTGAAATTTTATTTCGTTTCTGTTTTATAGAAGTTTTCCTGTTATCCCATCGGAAACCGATGACTGCAGGCTATTTGATATTTGAAGTCATAATGAACTTCAATCTCAGGAGTGAAAACTGGTGTAGCTTATCTAAAAAGTGAGATTTTCTGGGGTTTTCTACCTACAATTATACACTTCGAATGCAGTGGTAGCCATTTTTAGCAAAATGCCCTCTGTTGGTCCCATAGGTTTGTGCACAAGTGATGGCCATCAGTGGAATTCTTTCCTGGGATTTTTTTAACCGTGGCGTGGCACATACATGACATGTGATATAGCTACCTTAAGTTCACTTCACTGCTCAGTTACTGAGGCCTAGGTTAAAAATGTTGAACACAGCCTCACAGGTTTTCTTTAAAAACAAGTCACTTTGGACAAACGGTTAAGATTGCGCAGGTTGAAAGATTGCGCACTACTGCTATCATTGTGTGTACAGTCTTTACACCCACATTTTATTGTACACGGGATGGGTGTACATAATGTACTTACTACCTGTACCACATGTAGGCCTATGTATGTAACACTAACAGTTACAGTAACACTAAACAGTCTAGGCCTAAGTCCGAATCCTTTTGAAAATTGAAGTTTTTATACCAGGCCTCCCCTTCCTTCCTATACACATTTCCGTACAGGACTAGCCTCCATTTCATTGCCACTATGTCTTCCATGGTGCTGTAGCTATAAAATGTCTAGACATTTACATTTTAGGCAAAGAACTTACAGCAGTAAACCAGGATTGTGAAACTTACTTCTCATATCAGCACGCAGCTGATCCACACGTACCGTACCACGTCCACGTTGTGTGGGTACGTACGGTGACTAGGGTCATGACGGTCCGAGTCGGTACTTTTTATGTTCAGGCAACTTGTGTAGGCTTGAAACAGTCGTATCGAGGGTGAGCTCAAAATGGGACACGTGCTCCACGCACTGACTATAGAGTAGCAAAATGTGATTATAGACTTGATTTCACGTCTAGCGTGAGTCGTGTCATGGACCAATGAACACAGGCCGAGTGCAATGCCTTTTGCAGGTTGATAAATGCATGTAGTGGATGGAATGTGTTAATGGCTACGGCTTGACTCCTTTCACATGGTCGGACTGGTAATCCGTAGGTACCGAAGTCTTTGATGGCGATCAGCGAACTAATCATAGAGTAAGGAAGATTAACCGCCTTCGTTCAAGTATAGGCATGTAACACCTGAGTAGATCCTTGTCATTTGATTGGAGGATTGTAAAGAACCAACGCGTCAGCATACCGAAACAGAAATCTTCACAGATTTTTACCTAACCATTGAGCTCCAGTCTTTCTAATGGAGATCAATACCTATAACTTACAGGGTATAAATTAAGATGGTGATGGTAGAAACGTGCCCAGAATTATTTTTGACCTTTAGGCCCTAAAGATCAAAAATAAAAGATAAAAGACTTAAGAAATACTATGGCCGTTTTTCACCGTTTTCTCAAAAGGTGATGGGCACCGCGGACAGAAATTTTCAAAGGCGATGACAGTTACAGTATCTTCCTTAATATTTTTGCCCATGAATCTGTATTTCTTTGACAAAAACCAAAGTATGTTATTAAAAAAATCATTTTACAATCTGCCATTATCTGCTAAAATAATCATAGTTGGTTTGTATGATTTCTTTTTACCAGCTTTACAGAAGACAAAATGAATAGCGCTTAAACTACTAAGACTATCTAGACCTAAAAGTAAATATTGCACAATATTTGGTTGATCAACAGCTTACTCGGAATAGCTCGTGGGGAAAAGATTAACAAACTGATTTCATTGCACTGATCTGAGGAAGCTAGTTTAGTTGTTTCAAAATCTCAAGCAATCATCTACTTTGTCATATTGCGGTCTCTTGTATATAAATTTACCGCTGCACATTCCATCGCTGTTCTTATGGTGTCGATCCGTATCATCTTTGCCAGAGTGAAAAAAAATGAACGAATGATGTCACCAAGACACTAAATTGTCTTTATGGTTGGTTTATTGTGTTATACTCGTCCAATCAATCAGAAATTATAAGTAGCAATTATTGATTGATTATTTATTATATTTGGTTAGTTTTAGTTCACTCAGCTTAAGTTGTCGGATTGCAATTTGAATTCAATTTAATTTAAATCCACACACAGTTTTTACTATGTTCAATATAATCTCTAGTTCAGTTCACGGTATCGTTATAAAGATATAGAACGGGTGACCTTGATTTTATTCTTGATATTATCTTATCTTAATTCTTATCTTGAATACATAATAAAACATAAAACAAACATTTAATCACTAAACGCTAGGATGAAACTGATTAAAGTCTACAAGACAAAACATGTCCTTATAAAAGTTGTCGACCATAAACAAAAAACAACAAAAAACAAATCTGAACAGAACAGAAGATGACAGAGCAGAATAGACAGACCTGAGACAAACAAACAACCCCAACACCCCAACAAACAAACAAATACAAACGAAAAGAGGAAAACCAAACCGAAAAACCATTTTTTAAGAAAAGAAAAATAATGAAATAGTTTCAAAGCAAAGTTAACTTAGTTTATAGATGAATTTCTGCTGTCGAAATAGGTTACTGGAAACACGTGTGTATAAACTGCGGCATTATTATACTAGATTCATATTAATTTCAAATGGTGAGTCCCTATTTCTTTAACGCAGTATTAATTTTGTTTGCAGTCTAGTTGATGCACATATCTAGAGAAGTGCTTTAATTTCATCGTACAAGACGAGTACCAATGCCCCACCAGTACCACGGAGAACATTGGAGAAGGCGCCCTTGAAAAAGGCGGATCCACCCTCCTGCACGAAGATCTTGCGCCAGCAGTCCAAGGTGCCCTTGTACAAGACGTCTTTACGACCAGATTGCATCATCATACGACGACGGACAGTGTCGAAGGGATAGCTGACCACACCAGCACCAGTGGTTACTGTCTGGGCGATCATCCAACTCACAAAGAAGTTGTTATATTCAGCTGGTATGAATCCCTTGACTGTGTCATAAGTACCGAAGTAAGCAGCTCGGTAGATGATGATACCCTGGACAGATACACCGAAGCCTCGATACAATCCCTTGATTCCATCAGACTTGACGATCTTAGACAGACAGTCACCGAGTCCTTTGAACTGACGACCGCTGCCGTCACTTTTCCCGATGTCTGCAGCCAGGCGAGTACGGGCAAAGTCCAGAGGATATACGAAGCAAAGAGACGTAGCACCAGCTGCTCCACCCGATGCCAAGTTGCCCACGAAATACCGTGCAAACTGGGTGTTCTTGTTGACCCCACTCAGGAAGATCTGCTTGTACTTGTCCTTGAAGGCGAAGTTGAGAGCCTGGGTTGGGAAGTACCGGATGACATTGGCCAAGTTGCCACGCCACAACGAAGTAAATCCTTGCTCACCGACAACACGCTTGAAACAATCTGCAATACCCTTGTATTGCTTGTCAGCAGCTATTTGTGTCGATGCAGCTTGGACCTGTTGATTCGAAAATGCAAAAGTTGAAAGTTTGTCAATCTAAAGATTTAGAAAAGTACAATGAACTTTCTTCATAAAGACTACAGAATGTTGTATGATTCCCCTAACCAAGTTTAACTTTAACGTTAGTTAAAACTTGAAGGTTGCGACTTCTTTCCACTCAATAATGCAGGTAAGAAGTGGGCCTATAGGCCCCTATGTGCCTTTTAAGATCATCTCATTCATCCGACTGTGGACATGAAGAGTAGGCCTAGGCCTATAGGGGCCTATATAATGAAATATTTGAATACTGGTTGACAATATACAACAATAGGCCTATAGGTCATTTGGTGGGAAAAAACAACTGCGATTAGGTTCACTTTCCTCCAAACTAATCCACAAATCTGGAAGGAACAGACTTCCAGCATTATCCAGTGCCACAAACAAATCGCCTACCTGAAGCAGAAGTTTGACACGTTCAATCGGCGCCACTGCAGTCTTAGAAATTGCCGCAGCAGTCCCGCCAGCCATCAAATCCTTCAAGAAGGACGTAACATCGAAGCTCTTCCCAGACATGATGGGTGTTGTCACTAACTGTCGTACCGAATCTCAAGGGCAAGGAGATAATTCAAGGAGGGGCGCAGCAACAGGCTTGAGAGTAATGTCTGCTCTTGCTTCCTTTTTACATATCCTTCAGATGTTTGTTATTGGCAACTTGGTCTCTAAGCAACGGGGTTCTAAATGATGTCGATGACGTCTCTGATTGGCCAAAAGTTTCAACCAGGCCCTCGATCGTCACTGAGAATGAACTAGATGAAGCAGTGTGTTGCTTATTGCTTGGCAGTGATCTATGATAATGATCGAAAATAAATGAAATCGAAAACAAATGGAAACACAGGCGCGAACATCACACACGACTACGCGCAACGCGAAAAGTACATAATTATGCGCGTCAGAACTATTCAACGCGCGCACTGCATAGATTTAGAATAGGCCGTGTCCCAATTCACTGGCTGCGGCCGTGGCTGCGGCTATTGGCAGCGCGTCCATCTTGTTGCCGCGTCCCAATTCACTGGCTGTGGCCGTGGCTATGGCCGCGACGTCACGAATATCAAGCCACAAGGGAAGGTGACTTCGTTGTGGCCGGGCCAACTTTATATGGCAAGCCAAATGCCAAATAATTCGATAAACCCTATTTATCGGAGATAAACACGTTTTTCGCCAAGAAATACTATATTCCGACATGATAAACACTGCTTTTTGAGAAAAACTCTGTAATAAACAAATGTTATCTTCATAAAGATTGTTTTTCACCGATAAACAGTGTATATCGAATTATTTGGCATTTGGCTTGCCATGACCTCAGTTGCGCGTATGAATTCAAATCGTCCCGACATGCGCGTCTACGCGGCTGACGGCGCGTCCCAATTCTACTGGCTGAATCCAGTTCGAAGACGCGGCCACAGCCACGGCCGTAGCCAGCGGCCACAGCCAGTGAATTGGGACACGGCCTAATATTCTTCCGATATCTATGGGCGCACTGCCGTCCGATCCAGCGCGTGCGAACGGTTGGCGCGTCCCATAATGGGCCTTTTTCGAAACGAAAGCTCAGTCGTCTATTGCTGAAAATATAGGTTGCGGTTTTTCATTGAAGCCGGAAGCTCTGTATTCCTTTTTCAAACCAAAATAATCTACTTCCGAACCGCAGCCAAACTGCCTCTATTTTGATACCCGTTATTCAAAAATGGATTCACGAAGTGGTGCCGGAGCCGGCCTCCGTTTCGAAATCACTTATTTACGTTCTATGGCTAGTTCCAAAGATTATATTATAGCGCTATACGCGTAGTGCTATATGTATAATCTTAGTACCTTGCTTAGTACGCACAGTAGCACTGGTTTGTAGTTTGACAGGTTTGCACTAGGGATAGGCTATAAAAGGTTTCACAATAATATTCTCCCCAAGAAAATCTCAGTTCTCAAAAGCATTTTTTTTAAACTGACTTTATTATGATTGCTCTTGAAAGACTAAAGGGAAAACCAGCTTCTTATACATTCACAAATAGTATAAACTAAAACATCCAAACATAGAACATGCATGTATCACCACCAATAGTGATGCATGTGTAACTGCGCATTAAAAAAGTTATATAACACAATTATGTTGGTACAGCTTTAACTCATTTGATTTATTTCTAAATACTGTATGTGATATTCCTTTCAAAAGATTATTGCTGTTTACATAAAAAAAATAAAAATCAGTAAAATCTTCGGAAGCTGTTTCGTCAGTCTACATTATGATATGCAATTGGTACTGTGAATCCAAACTAGAAAAATAAAAACCATATCTCCCTGAGATCATAACATACAATCACATTGAACCTAGGTGTACAATATACTGAAATGGTGTGCGACTGGTTAAAGGTAATTTCATACTTTGGTTTTTGTCAAAGATACATATTCATGGGCAAAAATACCCTGAAACATATGGTAACAGTCATCTGTGAAATTTCCAGTCTCATAATGATACGGTGCCCACGTTTTGACAAAACAGTGAAAACGATTTTAAAATCTTTACACCGGATTTCTGATCTTCCGAAGATCAAAATGATTTTTTGTCAATTGGTTTGACTCTTTTCTGGATAAATACAACATTTCAGGAGGTAAAATTGTAACGAGGTGTATCTTTACCATCACTAAGTTACAGGCAAATGAGTGAAGATTTCTGTTTCGGCTTGCTACCAAAGTATGATAGTACCTTTAACACACTAACCAATAACAGTTATTTTGAATTTTGATAATACGACTTTTAGACCTAGGATTGCTTCATGTTTATGTCTATTAAATCCATGTGCAGAAAATAATCACTTCCGAACAAAACAGTTCCAGAACAGTACTTTATATGTATGGAATAATGAGCATTATCTCTTCATTGTATGTATGGTATCAAAACTATGATTGTGTCCAATACTATATACAGAGAAAATATTGTATAAAATAGTAATATGTTAGTACTCTATCTATACATCACTCATCACATCAACAAACATAAAAATGGTTAATTTTCTGCAAATTAAAATGATGACAATATATACAGTTCAAAGAAACTCAATGAAGAAAATTCTCCTCAAAACTAAATGTCAATTTTTCACTAATAAGAAAATACATTCATATGAAAGTGTGTTGCCATTTTTACATTGATTGTCTGCATTTACACAAAGAACATAATTGTATACACCATGCTTGCCTATGTTACTCATAGCAGTAGGTTATAAGGTGGGGATTATAAAGTACTCAGTTATTGCCAAATAATAGTTCATATATACACAAATATATTTGTTTTTAAGTAGTACATGTATACCACGATGAGCCACCGTAGCAAATCACCACTCTAGGCTTGTTACTCAAATTTGCTTCATGCTAATGTGAAAACAAGTTAATCCTCACAGCATCAAACACAAATACCGGACAGCTTTAGATAGTATACAACCATTGTAATGTGTACTAGTTACTTCTATTCAATGACTCTTTCTTAACATGATAATAAAAAAGGCATCTTGGTAATTGGTATCATGCATATTTTGGAGTAAATAACAAAATGTACACAGAAAACGGAATGTTTGTCTTTTTTGATTGACTGTTGTTTTTGTCTTTTCCATTAAATTTCATATAATAAAACAGAAAGAGATCTAAATCTCTTATTAAATAAACCCCAAAGGACATCGAAGTTAAAAAGATGCAAATTATTTGTCAATCATGATTCTTCAAATAAAATACTCTAAATTCAAATTTTACCATAGCTTTGTCAAGAAAAATAATCACTTTGAACAAACAAATACAAGTACATCATACACTGATTTTATATTAGTCTTCTCAGATAGTACATTAACTATGATACAAATCGACTAAATACTAAGAATACTGAATAGAAGCTTTACAGGGTGGAGAGTGACCTTACTTAGGACTCAGAAACAGACCAATATAGCTGCCATATAAGGGGTTTTCTATTGAAGTATTAAAACCAGAACCATTTGCCTGCAACAAGAGAGGACTTTGTGTGCCGTCAATAGACTTTTCTTTTGTAACGTCATAGACCAAGTTTTTGCCAACCAGCATGGCGGAAACTATGGCGAGCCATCAAAGCCAGGCATAAAAAATTACCACATACAAAATTATTTTACCCAATTTGTACACAACGTTTCATAAACATTAAAATAAATTGCTGAATGTAATGAACACAACACAAGCAATGATGGTATGTATTTTGTGCAGCTATGGAAAGTTTTCAAAAATGTTGAATGTGGTCACGGCGTCTTTCGAGAAGACGAAATGATTTGCAACATTTGGCTGCCCATGCCAACCAGCAGCCAATGTTTATAAACAAAAGAAAGGTCTAAATAGCTGCAATGGAAGAGGGTTTCTATTGAAGTCTTTGAACCAGACCAATGTGGATACAATGACAGGGGACCTTGTATTGGAGTCTTGGAACCAGACCAATGTGAGTGTATAGTATCTTTGTTTTAGTCTTGGTATCTGACCAAGATGGTTGCAGTGTATTCAAGTCTTGCTAGCTTCCCTATCTCTTCTCTGTTTGATTCGTTTGAATGTTGGTTCATCCAGAGTCCTTATAACACGTTGAGTCTGAGGATGATCAGGACCAAACACCTGCAATACAAGACAATCAGATAATAAGTGTCACAGATTAAAAAATACAATATGGACAGACAGAATGAGTCATTATGACACGTATCAGCTCATCACAAATATTTCTCTTGGCTATTTTGCTTGGGCAAATGAAAGCTTGAATTTGTGTAAATATCATGCTTGGTGTTAGGAGGATCTTTCTCAAAGGCATTTCAGTCAATATTTTGGTTGAAGAGCAGTTTGCAGCAGTTTCTTACTTGCATTCTTGTAAATAAGGATTCTTTGCTGGCAAGATTTGGGCAGAATTCCTAGGTGAGCCCCAGGCGACCTAATGATACTTTGCTTTCTGTGCGGAACTAGCTGCCACTCAGACATGATGCATTGAACGTTGAGAGATAAACAGATTTACATTTGCATTTATAGTAGTAGTCAAAGTAACCACATTTCAGACAACATATCCCACAGGTTAAGATGAATGAATGTACATTGAAACATACCTGTGTCTTGATGACAAATCCCAGGTAGAAGTAGTCATAAGCTTCTTCAATCTTGCGCATCTCTTCCAGTAAGATTGCCTTATTAATGACAATACGACTGGACAGGACACTCATCTCACCACAGACTTGATATGATAATGCTTCAGCTTCATTGTACATCTAGGAATCATCAAAATAAACTTAGATTAAACACTGAATTTGTGCTGTTCATGACCTAAGGACAACAAAAGTTACTTTTTCAAAATGAGCTATGGAATGAAATATACTTCAGTGAACTGACAATTTATTTAATCTGAATTTAAAGGTAAAGTACAGGATTGGTAATTACCCTAACAGAAATGTTCACAGATTTACGTATAACTTATATAACTTATAACTCAGGATATGAAGATGGTGCTTGTAGAAACATACCGTTAAAATATTTCCGACTGAAATGGTATATTTATCCAGAAATTAATAAACCAAACACCGAAAACAATTTTGATCTCGGGGTAAGATTGCTTCATTCTTCATGTTTTATAAGAACAATTGAGTCAGGTTTTCGCTGTTTTCTCGATGTCCGATTGAGCTCAAATTTTCATAGGTTTATCATTTCATGTACATGTTGGATTAGACAAAGTGTGAGTGCTGTTCCGTGACCTTTACCAATCATGTATTATACCTTTAAACTCTGAATTGTTGGTTTATATCCTAAGGACAACAACGGCTAATTTTTAAAATGAGCTATGGAATGACAAATACTTCAGTGAACTGACAATGAACTGATGAATGCAAATTATTCCTGTGAGATCTTTTACAGTAATTTTCATTTGAGATTTCTAAGGTACCTACCCTCAATCCTTCCTGCTGATTTTCATCACATTTCAACATGGCTTCATTCATGATACACTCTGCTACCTGAGCCTTATCATCCAACTGAGTATAGGAAAACAACAAAGGTTAGTGGTAATATCATGCATGACTAGAGAGAAGTGTTAGAGAATTCAAAGAATGTCAGAGAATTGTTGGTTATTTGTACTCATGATGATCACAAGATCACACCATATTCTAATGCCCTCCTCTCACACATTACAACTAATTGCACCTGTCTGTCTTAAAGACAATGACACATACAAAAAGGTACAGTAAGATTGATGTACAGATGAGACAAGTGTCAGAGACTTGTTGGTTTGATTTAACAACTTTCGATGCTCGTAAGACCACAACAAGTTGAATTTGTGTCTTAAAAAGAACACCATATACTAACAGGCAGTGAGATTGATATACAAATGTAGACTGAGGAGCTGAAGTGGGTATACAAGAGAATGCCAGACACTAACAGAGAGTGACATTGATGTACCAAAGAATGATGATCAGACCCATGACCTCCTCCTTACTAGCGTAGATATCATATACCACCAACCTACATGTAACTGGGGTCGGTAGGTTTATTCAAATTCAATATTGCAGAGGGTACAGCAATTAATCATTGTTATTAATAGGAACATTTTCCAGTCAGAATACATGTATGCCCTTCTCAGCATAACATTCATATATACATTATCAGGTTGTTATATGGATACGAACTAACCTCAACAAAGATTTCCTTAGCTTCTTTGAGGCTTGAGAAGCCTAGATCCGTTGCCTCCGTTGCAGACAGACTGTTATCTCCTCTCAGATAGATCCAGGTTCGGAGATTGAAGGCCAACTTCATCAAAGAGAAAGCTCGCTTAAACTGCCAACAGAAATAATACAGAACTATCAAGAAATACTCACATATTTGAGTGTTAATACAGAATATTAAGGCACAATAACAATGGTTGATGGTCATTTGAATACTATACCCAACTGCATATTTGTCAAATAATTTAAATCATTTAGGCTTTGTTTAAATTTCAAGGCTTGTCTCTAGGATGATATTTCTTTCTTTTCTCTTCCCCCCCCCCCTTTTTGGGTGGGGGGTGGGGTGACGTTTTCTCTGTGTAGACAAATCAAGTATTTCATGGCTAAATCTTAATACCTCCACTACATCTTAAAATCAACTTAAACAAGATCAGACTGTACTTTTATCTTGAGGAAGAAAGGCAAACATATTGCACTGAACACTGTTTGGCCATTTTGACCATTTATCATAGAACTCACCTTCATTGAGAAATCTGGACAATGAGGCAATATTCTAACATTTGATCATTAGTCATTGCTGAAGGTTATACAGCTTCATTTATACAAAGTGTTTACTTTAAACATCCCTTCACAATTCCAGAGAAACATGGTCAACTATTTGACCAAGCGTCTTCAATAACTCACCCTGAATTTATCCTCAGTCATATCTTTACCAAGTTCGATGGATTTTTGTCGATACTGGATTGCTGGTTTCAGATCAGGAAACATTTCTCTTGTCATGTAGTCATGCAATACAAGACGCTAAGGAAGACAAAAACACAAACAATTAAATGTCAACATCTACTGTTTGTAGTTTGGTATCAGGTGTTAGCTAATGGTTTGAGAAATGGCACTGCTTGAAACTTGAAACTTGAACTCCAAAAAAAGCAATCTGCTTTAATATCCATGGAGACTTGTGCTGTGCTGATGTGCCCAAATCGTGTTCACAGTATTTACATAGAGGTGTTTAGAGCTTGAGATGGCATGCGGTTGGCCGCATATCCCTCAGGGCTGGAAGTGCCAAATTCTGAGATTTCTGGATTGTTGAAGCCTACAGAGTAGAGATGGTGGTAATCTGTTTCACACAAGGTAATTTCATACTTTGGGTTTTTGCCAAAGAAATGCAGACTCATGGGAAAAATATCAAGAAATATACAATAACATTCATCTGTGAAACATCAAGTCCCACTTTTTGGGAAAACGGTGAAAACATAAAGACAATAACCAAGCTGAAATTGGTTGAATTCTTCTCTCTATCCTAGTACTATTTGTAAAATACCATCCATGTATTATATCCACGTAATACAGGCAATTTGGTACTAACCTCATTATGCATGCTAGCTACCAGGTCATACAGGACGATCATACGTTTCTTAGGTTCACCCAAGCCTCGTTCAATCTTCATGCATTTCTCCAAGACACCAAAGCAAGCTTGCAGCTGACCTGCTTGCATACTGAGGAGACAGAAATAATATCCAGACTGATCAACCTCTGAGATCAAAGATCGGTCAAAAAGGAACAGTCATAAAGAATATACACCAATGATAATAATGAATGATAGTTAAAAAATAGGCCTTATTCATGGTGCATCCATCCTGCATTTGAAGCAGTGTAATCTAACCGAGGCTTGGATTCAAAGTAGTCTGGTACCCGTTTTCCTTTTAGAATAGGTGTTATCTTTTCCAAAGGGTATAGAAGGAAGGTGACAAGATAAATGCGCTGTGAATAAGGCCTATACCATGGACTCATGGAATAGAACCCATGAAATGTCAAGCGAATGGAGGTAATATACAATGATGATCTATTACTCACAGTATTCGAGCTACTTTCTCATATAACAGACTCAGGTCCTTCTCATTCATTGTTGCATCAGCGCTCACTTTCTCCAGTTCAGCCAGATACATCTTCTCCATGGCTTCCATGTTATCAACAGCCTGTAGATGATAAAGATAAGGCTCTATAATTCATGATACTTCATCAAATAACCACAAGGGAAACTGACTGAAATGTCATTAAAATGTGAACAAAGAAAAATTGAATGGAGCGGGATTCGAACCGGCGACCTCCTGAATACCGTATAGGCTCTCTACCAACTAAGCCATCCAGCCCTATGTTGGTGGTGTCCCCAATAGTCAATTATCTTTGTTCGTTTGGCAGTCAGAAGCCATGAAACCACGTACACATCGCCATACCCCAAGGATCATTTCATCGATACGCGCACCAATGCTGCAACCTGAGAACGGTGCATGGGGGATCACTCAATCATGATACTTGATAGTATACAACTTGCAAGTACATGTTTCTGACAAACATTCTATAGGTGATAAATAGACTACTTGTAATCTAGAAACTGCAAAACAGGGTCATAAATGGGGATGTGTGTTGACTCCAATGAGGATTATGAAAGGGTTTGTGGTGACGTAATGTCAACGATCGATCGATAAAAATTGTACAAGGGAGGAAAGTGGTGTGCTGAGGAAGTGCAGATGCATGTCTGGGCAGCATTTTCAGTGATGTTATTCTCTCATAAAGACGGAAGTTTATGTAATCACACATTCTAGAGAATAAACCATTATTACCTGTCTCCAGAATGACAGAAGTTCACCACTGAAATCCTCTCTGAAGTAATGATTGAATACTTTCCAATCCAACAAGAATTCAATCAATCGTTTCTTGTCATTAATCTTGGTCAGGTGATAGGGATACTCCTAATAATTGATACAACAACAAGAAAATAGTCACATACTGCAGGTGCACATTCATTCATATACTGTTACTATACAAGATGATTAGGGGTAAGCTTCTTGCGTAGTTACCAGGGATGTGAAACTACAGATTTAAGATTAAATTTAAAGACTGATTTTTGTTTGTTTAGATTTTAACTCAAAATTTCAACTTTTAAATTTCAGCTTTTTCCTTAGTGTTTTCAGATTTGTGTGTGTGTGGCTACTCACATCCCTGAGTTACCTCCATCTTTGGAATAATCTTGTATTTTATTAGTGTTTTTCTTCTTCATTTGTAACAATATTTTGTCCGGAATCATGTAATATAGCAACAGCATCCTTAGTCTGGAGATTGTTTTTATTAATTTTCATCAAAGTGACCAAGGGTCGATTTCACAAAGTCCTTCGATCGATCGTAACTCAAGTTACGAAGGATTACCCATAGTATCCTAGGAGATCTATGTGGGGATGCAATGCATCATAAATCCTACGATTGATAGTAAGTTACGATGAGTTTGGTGAAATCAACCCCAGAGGCTGATTTCACTAACGCTTTATGATCTCACTAAAGCCCAAATCTATTGCTAAACGGAAAATTGCTACCCAAAGTAGCGATCGATTTTCCGTTTGGCGATGCAATTTTGATTTTAGCGATGATTGCAAAGCTTTAGTGAAATCGACCCCAGATGGTACAAACATGTACCTTTTCAGGTTTGTGTAGAAGTATGCAATGGGAAATATGGGTTGTATGAGTATACAGAGTAGCAACTGTATATATACCTCTGCCTTGCGTTCTATATTCACCACTCTCTCAAAGTAATTGGCCAATTTACTATGCCACCAATTATACAGCCCTTCAAGAGTCTGTCCAAATTTGCCCTGTGATGCTGAACCAAAGTACCTGAGGAAACAAATTAAAAATCAAAATCAAAAAGTAAATACTGTGTGTCATTGTCCAATGGAGAACCTAAACAAGATATTTACCATAATAAATAAGCATAATGTAGTCTATATTCAAATAATAATACTTTACAGTACAGTAATACTTAGTTAATTATCCACTTATTGTCTTTTGTTTACGGCACCTTCAATGCAAGCCACAGCTTCTGAAAGTGCCCCCATACTCTGTCTTATAATTATCATAGTTCATATTGCCTTTGATTATGTTTTCTACTTTCTTTAACCTTTACAAACTCATTAATTGTGATGATACTTTACAGAGTTGGAAATAAATGTGCTATCGAATTGAATTGAATTGAATAAGAAGCAACATTAGGTTACTGATTTTAGAAAAGCAATTCTAGTGTGATACTTACTTGGCTCTGACAGACTTGCTGAGTGATCGATGGTAGAAGTCTAATCTCCCCTCCCCACTATCTCCAAATGGTCGTAAGAATGGCTTCAAAGCACGGAATACTCGTGCCCATTTGTGTGCTGACAATGGGCCAATATCACTTGCACCCTTCTCT